>CATIWC010001822.1:0-263285 GCA_948472305.1 Vicia faba | reverse complement strand
TATATACATATAATATATATATATATATATATATATATAATATATATATACATATAAGTATAATATATATATATATATAGTATATATATATATATAAGTATATATATACATATAAGTATATATATATATATATATATATATATATATATATATATAAGTATATATATATATATATATATATATATATATATATATATATAATATATATATATATATATATATATATATATATATATATATATATATATATATATATATATAGTATATATATATATATATATATATATATATATATATATATATATATATAAATATATATATATATATATATATATATATATATATATATATAATATATATATATATATATATATATATATATATATATATATATATATATATATATATATACTATATATATATATATATATATATATATATATATATATATATATATATATATATATATATATATATATATATATATATATATATATATATATATATATATATATATATATATATATATATATATATATATATATATATATATATATATATATATATATATATATATATATATATATATATATATATATATATATATATATATATATATATATATATATATATATATATATATATATATATATATATATATATATATATATATATATATATATATATATATATATATATATATATATATATATATATATATATATATATATATATATATTAAACATATTAAATGTATAAAAATAAAAATTAATTATTTACAAAAATGTGTATATCTCAAGAAAATATTTTCAAATGTGAATAAAAATAAAAATAATAAATGAAAATAAACATATTTTTTACATTATTTTTAGGTTTTAATAAAAAGAATATAAAGCATTTAAACATTTTTTATACTAGTAATAATTAAAATAAATTCCAAATAAATACAAAAATTTATGAAAATAATTTTTAAGTATTTTTTATGTTAGAAAATAAAATATCAAAATCAGAAATGAAACAAAAATGCAAAAATGACAAATGTACAAGAAATGGGCCAGGGGGTGTAAAAAGAAAAGAGTGGGTGCCAAAAACAAGCATGTACAGGCCCAGCCCAAACCAACTTCATCTTCTTCCTTTGAACAGAAATACGCGTGCTTCTGTACACAAATGCTATCTCCTGATTCCTTGCTTTTTTGACAAAACTCATAACATGAAACTTGTAGAGCATCAAACAACGAATCTAACCATATAAAAAACTTAAGCTAACTCTCAAAGACCAGAGAGAATTTCTCTGGACCTAATTCTTAACCTAGTTTTTTCAGAAAGTTCATGAAAAAAATTCTCCAAGCACGATTAATATAAATGAAAACTAAACACATGTATGGTTTCAGGGCTATGAATACAACATCTTTCATTCACAAACCTAAGCCTAACTATTCCTAAATAGAGAGATAGAAGTTCATGAAATACCTGTTTTAGTTGACTTCGAGCTGGACAATGCAGCAACTTCCAAGGGTGCTTGAGGTTCTTTTGAGCTTGCCTGAGGTCCAATGAAGCTTTCCCAATGCTTGGCTTGTTTTGAAGTAGCCTGAATCGTGCTACAGAAATCAACCTGCAAAGCTTTGAAACAAAAATGGCAATGTGTGTTAATGGTGTTACAGCTAGCAATGGAGGTATGGAATAGTTCAGGTGAGTTGAATGGAAGGTATTGGAACAAATTTGAGGCAAAACGCACGAGGGAAAGTGGAGATGGAGGTGGTTCTGCAGGGCTTGCCCTGTTTTGCAGAAAAACAGTGATTTTGTGTACAAGGAGGTTTGAGTGGTGAAGGGCTCGTGTTTATGACTCAAAGGGTTGTGTGAAATGTGTTTGCAATGTTTTTGTAAGCTGGCTATGGATGGTTCTTGAGTTTTGAAGATTTTGGATAAATTTCTTCTTCTTGAAGCAAGAGTGTGTAACTTGTCAATACAGGCTTGTAATCCCTATCTTGTATGCTGCATCCCTTTTTCTTGATACTTGCAATTTGTGGACTTGATCTTGCCTCAGAAATATGGCCCCATGCCTCAAAGATCTTGGTTTGACATAAAGTATAGCTTTTCAAAAATGGCAATATACCTTTTTCCAAATAGGGATTAGTTTTGTGTACAATGTCCAAATGGCCAAGATAATGCATTAGCTAAGTGGATTTGCATTCAATTAAGGAGTGTAAAATGGTTTAGAGGCCTGCAAGCTAGTACAAAGCATGCTGATCTGAAAATGCAAGTTGTATGAACATGTATTGGCCATGGATCAAAGTGAGTTTTTGCCAACTTCAAGCATTCGATTATCCCTAACCAAAAATGTGTTTGATGAGTTCTTGGACAATTTGGAAAGCTTGTAACATTTAATACAATCCATCTTTGAAATGTAACTTGAAACTCCAAGTGGAACTATGTGAAAAATGGCCAAGAAGATGGGTCAAAATCCTACCTATACTAAGGCAAAAAATTTCTAAGTTAAAAGTTTTAGGTACCCTTGTTCCAAAATTTATAACTTGAGATACAAGCTTCTTTTGAGAAAACTTTGTGAATAAAAGTTGTAGACTTTGTGATGGACTACAACTTTCATGTTTCAAGTTTTGTTTGAATCCATTTTCATCTTGGTGAAAAAATGGGACAAAGTTAGGAAATTTTTCCATTTTAAACCCTAATTTGCATTTTTGGGTTTCTTGATGAACAAGTTTAATAATTTGACATGTCTTGATTAAAAATGACCTTTGGAACTTGATTTTGACCAAAAAGTCAAAGTTTGACTTTTTAGTATACAGTCAAATTTTGATCAGTTGACTGAAAAATTCATCTGTCAATCCTATGCATTTGAGATCTTTTGAACTTGTTGAATGGGTCAAGACAATGTCATTGAGTCCTTGAGTCCATGGTTGAGATTGATTTGCCATTGTCTAGGTCAAACAGTCAAAAATTTCCTTTGTACAGTCAAAACCCTAAAAATGACCATTTTGCCCTTTTGGTGATCTGATCAAATTTCTTGTGGAATTGTGATCCAAACTTGGTCAAATGGTTCATATGAGTTCATAATGTTGACGTGGGTCAAAATTCATGAGGTTTGACTGTCAATTGGCCACAGTTGACTTTTTCCCCAATACAGCTGATTTCTAGGTCAACTGTCCAATTGACTGGGCAAAAATTTGAATCAAGGCTTGAAACTTGGTATGGACAAACTTGTGAGTCCGACATGAAGTATGAAAGTCACTTTGGGTATTGTAGGTCAAAACATCACTGTACAAACTCAAACCCTAATTTAGGTCAATAGTGCAAGGAGGTGTCTTGAGCAGAGCAAACCCTAGCTTGACCTTGTCTTCCAAGATCCTTGTGATGAGAAATGTTGATGAAATGAGAGGGAAAATTTTGGGGTACAACAAACACATAATCCAATATTCATGCTATGTGTTGTAACCCAAAATTTTCCCTCTCATTTCTCAAGACATTTCCCACATGATCTTTAATAGCTCAAGCTTGCACAAGGATTGACTAGGTCAAGACATCTCTTGAACACCGATGCCTCAAATTAGGGTTTGAGTTTTCACAAGTACAATTTGTAAAATCAATCTTCTCAAATGCACTTTTGTTTTGATGAATAAAAACCATGAGAGACAAAGAAGGAAAAGATTTTTGATCAAGCTAAAAGCATCTATAGATAAAGTCTTCAGTTCAACCTCTTAGCAAATTTCAAGGTATAATGATAATACTTACTTTGAACTTAAGACATAGAAGCTCAATGGTCAAAAGAAATATTTTATATTATCCAAATCCTTACTCAAGTTTTTCTAAGCTAAAAAACATTTTTCACTTGAGTGCAATCGATTTGCATATTAGTGGAATCGATTGCATGCTTAAATTTTTCAAAACATTTTCTATTGTTTCTCAGTGCAATCAATTTGCATGTTAGTGCAATCGATTGCACTCAATCAATTTTTGCTACTGACTTCACATGCAATCGATTTACACTCTTGTGCAATCGATTGCACACTCAAAACTTTTGAAATTCTAGCTGTTGAAACCTCGTGCAATCGATTTACACAAAGGGTGCAATTGATTGCATGCTGCACGATTTTGAAAAACAGCAGCTTTGCACATGCCTGTTCATAACACCTTTTCATGGAAACCTTTCACTCAATCTTGGAAATTGTTCATGATTCATTTACAGAACTTTATGATGTTTTAAAAGGGTGCTATGAACATATAAATACTCATTTTCAAAATCATTTCAACACCTCTTCCAATTATATTTTCTGAATTTTCAAATATCAAAATCAAGTTTTTCTTCACTTTCATACACATAGCTTTTCTGCACACTTTCACATATTGTCAAACAGAAAACTTTGAGCATTATATATCTTGAGTCATTGTATAAATATTATCATTGGAAAAGAAGATCAATTCATTGATAAAATCACTCATAGTGATTATTACACTACAAACTCACTCAAATTAAATATTGCTATATACTTACTTATTTTTCAGGATTGCTGGAAATAAGTTTAAGTGGTTTTATTAATCTTGTTTTTCCAGGATTGTTGGATACAAGTGAAGTCACTTTGAGAGGATTGTTCTCATTGTTGACATAGTGAAAATCCAAGAGGATTGTTCTTGGTCCAAGTGGATTGTTCTTGGTTTTGGGTAGTTCTTGTTTAAGTTTGCCACAATAAGGAAATCTTTTTCATGTTGAAAGGGGACTGGAGTACTCTCAGACTGTAAGGAGAACTAGGATATATCGCTTGTGTCTCTTTATTTTTCTGCACTTTACTCTTTCATAAACTCACCATAATCCATAAAAATAATATCCATCATCACTAAAACCAGAATTTTTTAAAGTACCTAATTCACCCCCCTCTTAGGCGTACTTCGTACTTACAATTGGTATCAGAGCAGGTTATAGGTAACCTGTTCCTAAAAGATCCAGAATGGCTTCCGCAAATCAAAATCCCGTTTTCAGAGATGGTGGTAGTAACAACAAGCCTCCTCTATTTTTGTGGTGAATATTTTGACTTCTGGAAAATACGCATGAAAGCACGTCTAGAAGGACAAGGAAAAGAAATATGGGATACCGTCGAGAATGGTCCATTTATCCCTATAACGGTAATCAATGGTGTTGGCTCATCAAAGCCTAAAACTGCATGGGACGAAGATGATAAGAAGAAGGTTCTCTATGATAAAAAGGCAATAAACCTTCTTCAAGGTGCACTTAGCATGGATGAATTCTTCCGTGTCTCGGCATGAAAAACAACAAAATAAATATGGGATACCTTGGTACAAACTCATGAAGGAATTGTTGAAGTTAAAAGATCAAGACTAAATACCCTGAGTCAAGAATACGAATTATTTTGAATGCAGCCCAGAGAAACCATTCTTGACCTACAAAAGATATTTGTGCACTTGACAAATTATCTAAGTGCTCTTGGTAAGACTTTGACGAATGATGAACTAAATCTAAAAGTACTTAGGTCCTTAACTAGGGAATGGCAACCAAAGGTAACGGCAATTTCAGAAAAGAAAAGTTTCTCCTCCATGACGTCCGCAACATTGTTTGGGAAACTTCAAGAATATGAAACGGAACTCAGAAGACTTGAAAAACATGAAAATCAAGAGAAGAAATCCAAGAATATTGCTTTGGAGATAGATTCCAAGGAAGCTGAAAAGGAAGACAACCCGGAAGAAGATGAAAATTTCATGCTTCTTGTTAAAAGGCTTGGCAAGTTCTTTGGTAGAAATGACAAATCCTTTTCTCATTCAAAAGGAAAGAAACAATTTAAGAAAAAGGAAGCTTCCACATCAACACAATAAGTCACATGTTATGAATATGGTAAGCAAGGTCATATCAAGCCGGATTGCCCGAAACACTCCAAGAAAGGTGGCTACAAAAGCAAAAAGGGATTCAAGAACAAAAAGGCCTATGTTGCATGGGAGGATAATGAAATAAGTTCCTCATCCAATTCCGATAGTGATGAAAGTGAAAATCTAGCATTGATGGCCTCACACCATTCCGATGATGAAGACAATGAGGTTAGTAATGAATTCTCTCTTTTTGATAGTCATGCACAAGGTGCTATAGATAAACTATTGAATGAATGCAAAGTTTTGTATAAAACTATTTCATCACAAAAGAAACAAATTTCATCCTTAGAAGAAAACTGTGAATCTATGGAAAAAGATTTCAAAGAAGAAAAACAAAAATTAAGTGATGAACAAAAACAGAATTTTGTATGCAAAAATTGTGAATCACTCTCTTTCCAAATTGTCCAATTAAAAAGAGTCATTGAAAGATATGAAAAAGGCCAAATTGGATTGGAAGGTGTTCTTAGCCAACAAAGATACTCCAATGATAAAAGTGGACTTGGATATTCAAAGTTTTCAAAACCAAGTTCTAATAAAACTATCTTTGTTAAGTCTAGTGATCAATCATCCAAAGAGAAAGTGAACAAACCTAAAATAGTTCATCACTATCCTAAAAAGAAAACATTTCCTAAGAAGAAATCTTATCCTTCTAGATATAGAAGTAACTTTGAACCTACTTGTTTTTATTGTCGTATTAAAGGCCATACACCTAATGCTTTCCATGTTAGAAACTTTAGTGTGGCAAGTGGGCATTATGTGTGGGTAAAGAAAGGCATTAATTAAGAAGGCCCTAAAGCAACTTGGGTACCTAACAAAGCCTAATTTGTTTTGAAGGTATGCTTGAATACCACATGCAATCTTTGGTATCTTGATAGTGGTTGTTCAAAGCATATGATAGGAGACATAAACCAATTTTCAAATCTAGCTCTAAAGGCCAAGGGTTTTGTCACTTATGGAGACAATAATAAGGGAAGAATTCTCGGCAAAGGCAAAGTTGGTGCTCCACATTTCACATCCATTGAAGATGTTCTTTATGTTGAAGGACTAAAGCACAATCTTCTTAGTATTAGCCAACTTTGTGACAAAGGCTTCAAGATCAAGTTCACCAAGGATGAATGCTTGATAGAAGACGAAGTCACACATGAGGTTATACTTAAAGGTAAAAGAATAAATAATATATTCATGATTTCCCTTGATGATCCATCTTTGAAGGTAAAATGTCTCATGGCGAACAACGATGATTCATGGATGTGGCACAAAAGAATTGCTCATATTCACATGGAACACTTGAATAAACTAATCAAGCATGATATTATCATTGGGTTGCCTAAGAGAAATTTCGTAAAAGATAGACTTTGTGATGCTTGTCAAAAAGGGAAACAAACAAAATCAACTTTCAAATCTAAAAATGTGGTGTCTACTGCAAGGCCACTACAACCGTTACATATGGACTTATTTGGTCCATCAAGAACAAGAAGTTTCGGAGGTAATGTATATGCTTTGGTTATTGTTGACGATTTATCTAGATATACTTGGACATTCTTTTTAGTGCAGAAAAGTGATGCATTCAAGGCGTTCAAGAAATATGCTAAAAAAATTCAAAATGAGAAGTCTCTAACAATTGCCTCCATAAGAAGTGATCATGGCGGAGAATTTCAAAATGATCTATTTGAAGAATTTTGTGGAGAACATGGAATATCTCACAACTTCTCGGCACCAAGGACTCGTCAACAAAATGGAGTGGTAGAAAGAAAGAATGGGTCTCTTGTGGAACTTGCTAGAACGATGCTTAGCGATTCAAATCTTCCAAAATATTTTTGGGCGGATGCAGTGAGCACGGCATGTTTTGTTAGGAATAGAGTTAACATAAGACCGATCTTGAAGAAAACTCCATATGAACTCTTCAAAGGGAGGAAACCAAACATTGCTTTATTTCACAATTTCGGATGCAAATGCTTTGTCTTAAACAACAATAAAGATAACCTTGGTAAGTTTGATGAAAAATCCGATGAAGGTATTTTTCTTGGCTACTCTCTTACTAGTAAGGCATATAAAATCTAAAACAAAAGAACTTTAACAATTGAAGAATCAATGCATGTATCTTTTGATGAATCTAACCCCTCCAAGGAGGATAATATTGTTTGTGATGATGATGATAATGAAATACTAGGAGGTCCTTAAGAAAATACTTTGAAAGATCAACCAATTCAACTGGAAGAATCACCCCAACAAGAATCAAATCTCAATGATCTTCCAAAAGAATGGAGAACTCATAGATATCATCCTATCAATAAAGTAATTGGTGATATAAGTCAAGGTGTGACAACAAGATTAAATCTCAAAGATGCTTTCCTAAACATGGCGTTTGTCTCTCAAATTGACCCTTCCAAAGTTGATGAAGCCTTAGGCGACGACCAATGGATTATCGCGATGCAAGAAGAATTAAATCAATTTGAAAGGAATCAAGTTTGGGAACTTGTCCCTAGGCCAAGCAACAAACACATTATTGGAACAAGATGGGTGTTTAAAAACAAACTTGACGAAAACGAAATAATTGTTCGGAACAAAGCAAGGTTGGTAGCACAAGGCTACAATCAAGAAGAAGGAATAGATTTTGAAGAAACTTTCGCTTCGGTTGCAAGGTTAGAAGCTATTCGTCTCTTACTTGCCTATGCTTGCTCATTAAATTTTCAGCTTTTCCAAATGGATGTCAAAAGCGCATTCTTGAATGGATATATCACTGAAGAAGTATACGTTAAGCAACTCCCGGGGTCCGAAGATTTCAAGAATCCATATCATGTATTTAAATTGAGAAAAGCTCTCTATGGGTTGAAACAAGCACTAAGGGCATGGTATGATCGTTTAAGCAACTTCTTATGCGAAAAAAGTTTTGAAAAGGGCAAAGTTGACAAGACTCTGTTTATCAAGAAAATCAAAGATGACACTTTGCTAGCTCAAGTCTATGTTGACGATATCATTTTCGGATCTTCAAACCAAGAAATGTGTGAAGAATTTTCAGCAATGATACAAGGAGAATTTGAGATGTCCATGATGGGTAAAATGAATTATTTTCTTGGACTTCAAATCAAACAATTAAAAGATGGCATCTTCATCAAACAATCCAAGTATTGCAAGGAACTCTTAAAAAGATTTGACATGGATAACTGTAAGGCAATGTCTACACCAATGGGTTCCGGTACATATGTTGGTCAAGATGAATTAGGTGTTTCCATCGACATTACAAAGTATCGAGGTATGATTGGCTCCTTATTATATTTGACGGCAAGCCGTCCTGACATAATGTTTAGTGTTTGTCTATGTGCTCACTTTCAAGCAAATCCAAAGTAATCCCATCTCACGGAGGTGAAAAGGATCATGAAGTATCTCAAAGGATCAACAAATGTCGGATTATGGTATCCCAAAGGTAGTTTTTTCAACTTAGTTAGTTATTCTCACGCGGATTATGCAGGTTGTAAAACTGATAGAAAAAGCACAAGTGGTACTTGTCACGTCCTTGGAAATGCATTAGTATAATGGGCCTGCAAGAAACAAGCATGCGTTGCTCTTAGCACGGCCGAAGCAGAATCTATTGCAGCGGGTAGTAGTTGCGCTCAAATTTTGTGGCTCAAACAACAACTTCGTGACTACGTACTCGATCTAGGATGCATTCCTCTACGGTGCGACAATACAAGTGCAATAAACATAACGAAGAATCCGGTCATGCACTCAAGAACCAAACACATAGATATACAACAGCATTTCCTTCGTGATCATGTACTTCAAGGAGATGTCGAGGTAACATTTGTTGATACTCATAATCAACTTGCCGATATCTTCACTAAACCTTTGGCAAGAGAACCGTTTTACAAGATTCGACGAGAGCTTGGCATTCTTGACGAACACGACATATAAGGTGCTTTCTATCCTTGTTATAATTTTATATATATGTTTTTTTAACCATGCTATATGTGAATATATATGTTAAGTGGTGTTTAAGTTTAAGAAAAATCTAATTTTGGTCTTTTTTTGTTGCTGCAAATCGATTGCTCACTAAGTGTTTTTAATTTTGACCTTTCTGTTTCAGTGCAAATCGATTGCACCATACGTGCAAATCGATTGCACTCTGCGCGTTTCAGTTTTATTTTGATTCTGTTTTATGTGCAAATCGATTACATCTGTATGCAAATCGATTGCACCCACTGTAACATGCTTTTTTGATAGAAATATTTGTTGGTCAAAATTCCTCTCTCTCTCTCTCTCTCTCTCTCTCTCTCTCTCTCTCTCTCTCTCATATTCCCAAGCCAATTAAACTTCATTACATATAATACAACCCACTCATTTCTATCTACTCAAATCATATCCAAACTTCAACTCATCAAACACCCTTCTCTCAAAAAAACCTAAAACCTTCAAAACCCTAAAAATACCTTACCCATGGCTTCAAGGCAAAAACGAAAGGTGTCAGCTTCAGAGAAAGGGAAGAAAAAGGTTGATTCATCCTCTAATCCATTACTTTCATCTCTCACTGAAGAACAAGAAGCAAGATTCACAAAGGACTTTCAAAGAAAAATAGTGTCCAATTCTAAATATGGTATGTTATCATCCTTTCCCCAGGAATGTTTCTCTTTTCAAAATGATTTAACTGCTTATGGACTAGAACCATTAATTTCATCATTTGGTCCATATTATCTGGATTTGGTAAGAGTATCTTTCAGCAATCTAACTCCCCACAAAGGCAAGATGGTGACATATGTGTTGGGTACTTGAATCTCTCTAACTCCTGAGGTTGTTGGTGAGATTCTTCATATTCCCTATACTGGAAGCTCTTTGTACAACGCTGAAAACGAGACATGGGATGACTACAGGAAAAAGGATTTTTATTACAGCATTGGGAGATTAAGTGAAGCTGAATTCCGTGCCAAATCGATTCGTGGTCTAGGCGGAGTGATTCCATCTAGAGACTCATGGAGTCTAGGTAACTTTTATATAGACGATCGACTATTTCATTACTTTATGGTCTATATTATGTTTCCACGGGCTGGAAACCACTGCACTGTGACTGACTTGGAAATGCAGCTGATTTATGCAAGAAAGAAAGGAATAAGTGTTAATTGGGAAAGGCTCATAATGTTTCATATGCTGAGAGTCGATGCAAAATCGAAATTTCTACCATATGCTTATTTTGTTACATTGATTATGGAAGAATTTGGAGTTGATTTTGCTGGTTTTGAGAAAGTCAATATGGATCCAAATCTGCATAAGATTTCCATCAAGAATGTTGACTCAAGAATGGGTGTTCATTATAATACAGAAACAAAAACTATCACTTATATTGGTGAATATGTGTTTGGTGATGAAGGGAACGATCAAGAAGTTGAAGGTGGTGAAGTTGTACCTCCTCCACCTACTGCTCCCTCTGGTCCAAGCAATTAAGATCTTATCGATTTCATGTCTCAACAATTTTCTTCCATGAACCCCAACATCAACAACCAATGGAATGCTATCAACGATTCTACAACAACCCTGATTAAAGACTTCCACGCAGATGTGAATCAACAATTTTCTTACCTTTACTCTCATCTTCACATTCCACCATATGACCCAAGTAATCCAGCTGCACCTCCACAACATTACACAAAACCTCCTCTACAAAAACAATTTCCAAGTCCAGGATCTTGGTTCTATAACAACCGGGACATGAATCAACCATAAAGTTCTGTCCACCTTTATTATGTCTACTATTTTCTGTTATGTCCTTGTTCTGTTATTCTACGTTTTGTTTGTTGTTAAATTTCTTTGTAATCATTAGACTATTTGTGATGCATGATTATTTAAAATTTTCCTTGCAATATTACTTTATTACTTTTTTTTGCATCTTTCCCTTCTTTTTGATAATGTCAAAGGGGGATAAGGATGTGGTACTTTATGCTTGTATATTTCCTTGTCTTATTTTTTAAGGTACTCTTCAACCAAGATGAACAAGTTCAAAGGATTCCAACCTTCTCATACAAAGGGGAAGTTATGCATCTTAGGGGGAGAATCTATTTCCGGAAATTACAACGCATCAAGCAGATCGTTTGTCATCATCTAAAAGGGAGAGAATGTAAAATCAAGCTTCTCAAATGCACTTTTGTTTTGATGAAGACAAACCATGAGGGACAAAGAAGGCAAAGATTTTCGATCAAACTAAAAGCATATATGGATAAAGTCTTCAGTTCAACCTCTTAGAAAATTTCAAGGTATAATGATAATACTTACTTTGAACTTAAGACATAGATGTTCAATGGTCAAAAGAAATATTTTATATTATCCAAATCCTTACTCAAGTTTCTCTAAGCTAAAAAACATTTTTCACTTGAGTGCAATCGATTTGCATATTAGTCAATCGATTGCATGCTTAAATTTTTTTAAACATTTGCTACTATTTCTTAGTGCAATCGATTTGCATGTTTGTGCAATCGATTACACTCAATCAATTTTTGCTACTGACTTCACATGCAATCAATTTACACTCTTGTGAAATCGATTGAACACTCAAAACTTTTGAAATTCTAGTTGTTGAAACCTCGTGCAATCGATTTACACAAAGGGTGCAATTGATTGCATGCTGCACGATTTTGAAAAACAGCAGCTTTGCACATGCCTGTTCATAACACCTTTTCATGGAAACCTTTCACTCAATCTTGTCAATTGTTCATGTTTCATTTACAGAACTTTATGATGTTTTAAAAGAGTGCTATGAACATATAAATACTCATTTTCAAAATCATTTCAACACCTCTTACAATTATATTTTATGAATTTTCAAATATCAAACTCAAGCTTTTCTTCACTTTCATACACAAAGTTTTTTTGCACACTTTCACATATTGTCAAACAGAAAACTTTGAGCATTATATATCTTGAGTCATTGTATAAATATTATCATTGGAAGAGAAGATCAATTCATTGATAAAATCACTCATAGTGATTATTACACTATAAACTCACGCAAATCAAATATTGCTATATACTTACTTATTTTTCAGGATTGTTGGAAATAAGTTTAAGTGGTTTTATAAATCTTGTTTTTCCAGGATTGTTGGATACAAGTGAAGTCACTTTTATAGGATTGTTCTCATTGTTGACATAATGAAAAACCAAGAGGATTGTTCTTAGTTTTGGGTAGTTCTTGTTTAAGTTTGCCACAATAAGGAAATCTCTTTCATGTTGAAAGGGGACTGGAGTACTCTCGCACTGTAAGGGGAACCAGGATATATCGCTTGTGTCTCTTTATTTTTCAGCACTTTACTCTTTCATAAACTCCCCACAATCCAGAAAAATAATATCCATCATCACTAAAACCAGAATTTTTTAAAGTACCTAATTCACCCCCCCCCCCCCTCTTAGGCACACTTCGTACTTACACAATTGGACTTTTACTGCCTCATATGACTTTCATAGATCATTATAGACTTTCAAGATTGCTCATGTCAAGTTTTAAGTCTTGCAGTTCAAGTTTGCTCAGTCAATTGATCAGATGACCTAAAATCAATTGTATTGGTTAAAAAGTCAATTATGGTCAACTTACAGTCAAACTTCAAGATTTTTGACCCATATCAATATTTTGAACTCATATGTATCATTTGATCAAGTTTGGGTCATAATTCCCCAATAAAATTACTCAAATCATCAAAAGTGCAAAATGGTCAAAATTAGGGTTTTGACTAAGAAGGCTTGATTTTTTACTTTTGAACTAATACATGACTTATTGGTTTGAAACATGATATCAAGGATTCAAATGCATCATCTTGACCTAATTTCATCATTCAATTCATTTCCCAAGATCAGTTGATTGATAGTTGAAATTTAGTCAACTGATGAAAATGTCAACTGTACACTAAAAAGTTAAACACTGACTTTTTGATCAAAATTAAGTTTCAAAGATCACATTTCATCAAGAAATGAAAAAATATGAAACTTGATCATCAAGAAATTAATAAAGTCAAAATTCATTTTGAAAATTCAAAATTTCCAAGACTTAGAAATTTTTCTAAGTGTTTTAAACATGGTTTTTTTCATAACTTTATGCCAATTTTTCACCAAGATGTTGCATCATTCAAGAAAAACTTCCAACATGAAAGTTATAGATATAAATGATATATAAATTTTTTTATAATACAACAAGTTCTATAAATGCTTGTATTTTAAGTTATAAATTCATAAAGTCATGTACATGATATAAAAAACACTTTGTGAAATTTTGAGTGTTTTAGGCAGATTTTGGGTACCAACTTCATGGAAACTTTTCACATAGTTCAAAGTTTATTATTCAAAAATGTCCAACATGAAGGTTGTAGAGGATGTTACAAGATTTCTAAAAAGTCCAATAACTCATTGATATCATTCTTGATCTAGGAGAATCGAAGAGATGAAGTTATGGTTTCATGCTTGAATTACAAGGCAATTTTGTGATGAACACATAACCAAATCCATGGCCATGTTGCACAATATTTGCTTTGCAGGCCTCAAACTTGTGTTTCACTCCATAATTAATGGTTTACACAATTGATTAAGCCCTTATCCAAGTGATTCAAGCATTGTCCAAGACAATTTGCCATTTTGGGAAGAAAGTAACATATCCATTCTTGAAAAGTTCACTTTAATTACAAAGTCCACTCTCCTTGAGCTTTGCACTTGTTCCTTATGCACACACTTAATCTACAATTCAGAATAAACATGTTTAAAGCTTCTAACCACTCTAGATAACCTTGTACCATGCCTTGGAAAGATGTTTGTCAACTTTGCTTCAAAATCAAGAAACCTAGCCATAACATGTGATTTTGAAATCTGATAAGTTTAAGCCCTCCAAACCTCTTGCTTATAAATAGAAGCACTATTTGTGAGCTAAGACACGATATTACAAGCCCTCAAACACTCCCAAACTCCCTCAAGCCAGAAATTTTCCAAAACTTCCATTTTTGTGTCATTTCTGACTTTGCACACCCATATTCAAATCCACTTGTGCGTTTCTTGGAGAAACCATTCACAAAGCTTCCTTACCTCATATAGAAGCTATCTCAATCCTTGTTACAGGTCTGTAACACCTCCATCACCATCTTCCATTTTCAAAAACAGTTGCTTGGACATTGACTTCTCCAGAACAATCCAGGCACTTTCAGCACAAGGTGAGCATTATAATAGCTTCCTAGAGGTTCAATGAAGCTAACTGAATCATTAAAACACCTTGAAGTGAGCGCATTTGCAGAACACGGTTTCCAATTTTGAGGTAAAATTTCTGACTTTCAATCTCTTCATATAGCCATTGTTAAGCTTCCATTTTCAAATATAAAATGTAGACATCATAGTCCTGAAGATGACCATGTCCTTAGATTTCATTAATATTGAGTGAGTAGTAAGAATTTTAGAGTTGAACTTTCTGAAAAAATTAGATCAGATTTGGTGTTGTTGTACCCCAATTTTTTCTCCTAAGATCTCTTCATCATATCATATCAATTCAATCATAACAAAGTCACACACTAGGGTTTGGTTCTTCTCCCTATCTTTAGTTTTTTCTCTAGGAGGAATCACCAATCACCTTGACTTGTATTATATGATCATCTATGTTTTGTATTGATTATCCTTTAACTAATAAATACAATGAGTGTTTGCCCCAATTGTTGATGTTGTAGGTGAAAGCATAATACATTCCATTTAAATTGATCTAAGGATTCATGAGTTCATTTATGTGTCTTCTTCCACAAAGCTTCATTAAGATTCAAGCCTTATTATTAAATATGTTTTGAATTGATATCATGACAAAGTATTTTATGATTCATCATGCCTCAAGTTGTCAAAATTAGTTCAAAAGTACAAGGGTTGATTGAAGAAATTTGACTCAAATGGGTAAGTCTTTGATTTCAATGATCACAAGTGCATATCTCCTTCAATTATCAAGATTTAGAAGTGGTTTTGGTTGCTTTGGTTTCTCCTTATCATCATAAACAACTTATAATCACATAACAAAGGTATTTGTGCAAGAAGGTTGGTCAAAATTGCAAAGGTTTCCCAAGGCATTTTCTTGCTCTAGTAGTTAGGGTTTTGAACTTAAAAGGGGTATATCTTGCTCATATTTTGGTATTTTTGAATGATTACAAAGGAATCCTTCTCTTCAAAGGATTATTAACAAATCACTTCAAAATTTTCAAAGAAATTTTATGTGGATGAAATTTGATGATGAAGAAAGATTGCAAGTCCTTCAGATGAACCCTCAAATTCCCTTATGTGACTTCAAATGATCATAACTTGATTAATTTTTATCACCTTGAACCCAATATTTTCCCACAATGATCTTGAAGATGTGAACTTCAACCTTTATTTTATGTGAAAACTGTGAAAATGGATGGAAGATGCCTTGAGGATGCAAAAGATTATAGGCCATTTCATGAAATTTTGCCAACTTCAACAAGTCATAACTCTCTCAATTTTTGGAGATTTTTAATGGTTCAAGTTTCAAAATTTCATTCAAGAGATCTATTTCATGCCACATTTTTTGGTCAAGATAAAATTTAATGTGGAAAGCCATGTTTGAATGCAAGTCATTACATGTCATTTTTGAAGAAAAACTTAGAAAATTTTCTAAGTATAGAAAGTCAACCTCTTTTTTTCAACTTTGACTCATTGCAACTTTTAGCTCAAGCAACTATTTGATCCAGTTCTTTGCACATTTCAAAGCTTCTAATCTCATCTTTCTAAGGCTTCAAGAATCATTCCCTAAGACACCTTGAGTTGAGAATGCCATTGGTTTGAATTTGGCTATTTGAAACTGAATTTTTCACCAAGTCAGTAATTTGAAACCTTTGTTTTGGCTTCTAATCACAAAATTCATGCACGCTTTTGCTTCTAATTATGTTTATTGAACTTCCAAAAGTGATTTGTGCATCAAAACACAAGAATTAGATAAGTTTTGATGCAAAACAGATCACACTTTGCTCGTGTATCAGGTTCACACGATTTCTCTCCAAACTTCACCATTTTACACGCTTGAGCATCCCATTTAATTCCCTATAAATAGAGGATCATCCCTCATTCATTTCCTAAAGCTTGGAAAGCTAGAATCTCCCTGCCAAACTATCTCTTGAACTCAATTTTCTGTAATTTCAAATTTGCTTTTACAGCCTTTCTCAATCATTTTTCTTTATCAATTCACCTTCCTTGAACCTCACTGAAGCTAACAGAAGAAGAATTAAGCTTTAAAACTCCCTGAATTGTGCTAGCCAAGTCGAGTTTCAGAGCTCTGCAAGTTAATTTCAATAGGTAGATTCCTTCAAAAATTCTCTCAAACTTTGATACTATTGTGAAGCTCTCATCATCCTGGTTCTAGTCGCAACACTTGTTTTCAACTCGAAGCACGTTTTGAACATGAAATTTCAAATGCCTTTTCAAAACTTCTTTTCAAAGGTGTGGTTGTCTCCGTCTTGATGAGACAAAGTGAATGGCACTGGTCTCATGTCCTAATTTTACAGTTTGAGGAACCTGGTTTTGAGACTGGCTGGAGGTTAAAGATGACCAACGTGTCATCCTTCAGCCAATGAAAGCGTGCCATTTGGAATTTTCAAAAATCGTATTTATATTTGATTCAATGCTTTATTCAGTAATGACCATGATATGTACAATGCACTAGATCCCTTGGATTTGATTACTAACGTGTTTTAACTTTCATACATTGGTCCACATTTTTGTGACTTTATTTTATTTTCTAATTTTTTATATTTAAATTGTTTTAAACTTCAAAAATTCATAGAAAATTCAATTTTACTCCAAAAAATCTGAAAAAATTATGAAAAATACTTTTGATTTTTCTCTTTCTGATTTTTATTTTTTCACAATTTTATCTTGTGTTTTGGTATTTTTTTAAAATAATTTTTCACTTTGTTTGAGTTTTTTAAATGTTAAAAAATACTTTTCTTCATTTTTAAATTAAAAAAATAGAGAAGGATCCAATGACATATTGACAAATGTTGGTGACCTCATTTATTTTTTATTTCTGACTTTGTTATTTTTTATCATTCTTGACTTATTTCACCTATTTCTTTTAATTTTAAAAATAGTTTGACTTTTAAAAATTACCAAAAATTTCATAATAATATTTGAGTTCATTCCTGATTTTTCTATGATCTTACTTATTTTTTCTTGATTAATTTGAATATAGTTGTTATTTCTCTCTCTTATTTCCATTTTAAAAACCTTTTTTTTCTTTTTAAAAAAAAGCATAATGTTATTTGTATATATTCTAGCTGATCTTGGATTAAAATTTTGATCATGAACTTTATTAACCTCATTGGATCCATGGTGTTGAGTCTAACTCCATAAAAATAGATGAATAATTTTAATAATAGTTTGATTAAATTTTGGTTCAAATGTGGTTTATTCATTTTCCCCTTCCCTCTTTATCTTATCCCATTCTTATTGAACCAAATGTTATTGGAGCATGATTTACATATCATGTCTCAAAACATGAGGTGCATAGATTGCTATTAACCGGCCTCAAAATAGGTGTGACTTCTACATAAATCTACTTACTATTGCTTAACATATCACTAAATTTTGTCCCGATTTGAGAAAATGATCATTTATGGCCCAAACCTATGTCTGTAAGCCCAAGTATGTTAATTTGAACCCTTTTATCCAATAACCTTGAGGTCCATCGTTAGAAGGCTTTGGTTCTACCAATCCTCTAATGGAACTTCATCAATTTTGGTCAAAGTGGATCACTTAAACATCATTGATCATTAAGTGTTATCTTGAGAATTCTTAAATGGATGATATACTTGACAAAAAGAAAATGCTATTTGTTGTTGAGAGGCTTTGGTTCTACCAATCCTCTAATGAGTTCCAAATGCAAGTTTCAAGATGGTCATCCAACTAACTAATAATTCCTAACAATTGACTTTATTTTTATGCTTTTATTTTTTTACTTTATGTACCATTTGTTTAGCATTTACATTTCATGCTATTTTTTATATTTGCTCACTTGAGCCTTTATCTTTTATGTCATTTTTATTTTGCTCACTTGGGATTCTCATTTCTTTTTTAAGATACTTAATAATCAACTTGAACCATAAAAAACTTTAATGTTACTTGGACTATTTGGTTACTATCCTTGGCATTATGGAGTGGTGGAATTCTTGGACTTAGGATTAGAATTTATGGCCTACCTTGAGACCTTATGACCTTGATTGTTATCTTATCTGGAGTTCTTGGGGTTTACCCCCAAGATATTGGGTTGTTTGATTGTTTTGTGTGTAGGTTATTGTGATTACACACTTTGTCTGTAATTTGGAATTCATTTGTATACAGTCGTTACTCTGCCCAATTTTTGTGAAGACTTAATGCAATTGGAGCTTGGTTTCCTTAAGAGGTCCTTCTTTTTTTAGTTGTTTGTTTGGTTTCAAATCTAAAGGATAGGAATTCTACATTGACTCATTGTGTAAAATTTTGGCTTCTTGTTGGTTAGATAGTTCTTTTTCCCTAGCTTTTACCTTATGCTTTAGGATAGTCTCTTCATCTCCTCCCGTCTTCTTTAATTTCAAAAATCTTCTCCCTCCTTTTGAAAACTCTTCTTGTTTAAAACTTGAACCACTTTCATAATAAACTTGGATTTACGTCCATGCATTTTCAAAAATTATTTCTTAATCAAATTTCAATCAACTTAACAATACTTTGACATTTTTTGTGAGAAGACTAAAAGTTAATCAATCTCATTTCAAACCATTTTGCCACTTTGGCTTTTTACCTTTAAAACTTTTCTCAAAAGATTAGACTCTTGTCAATCTTTGTAGTGATGCAAACAACTATACTTCTACAATATATAGTGAAGTGAGACATTTTCCACTTGGGTGTTGAGTGAGGCATTGTTGATTTTGAAATCCAAGTCATATCCTCCTCTTTGAGATGACGCATATTCTCATTTCTCATAATTGTAGTTAGTAAGTATGTTTTCCACACGGACAATGATAATGATGTCTTGTCTCTTAAAATTAACCAACACACTCGTATTTTAAAATTTTTAAAATAAGACTACGTGTACCCTGATCCCCTATTGCACGAAAGGTGGTACGTAGGCACTAAAGGTTTGCAACCGCGGTGGGTGAAAAAAATCATAAAAAATACTTCTTTTCTTATCACCATAATATATTTTTTACACAACATCTTTATAGCCAAAATATACAGATTTACAAAGAGGATCTTGCGGAGTACCGTAGATGTTTAGGGTGCTAATACCTTCCCTTTGCAGAACCAACCCCCTTACCTAGAATATTTCCCCCCTCTTTTGGGTTACTCGCTCTTTTCCCATTCCTTTGGAAACAATAAAGCATGGTGGAGATTTTTATTTTGATATGTGCGAGTCAAGTCAATCCAATGACTTAGTCTCAATATTTCTACCGCTAAAGAAAAAACGGGGACTTCACTGGGGATATATTGACCTCTTGATGGTCCATACCTAAGTGGGTTGAGCCTATCTTTATTTTAATCGGTATATGTGCTATTGTTTGTTATATATTATATGTTGTATATATGTTTTTCTGGATTTTCCTGGTTTTCAGGGTGCTTGGTGATTTCTCATAAGTCTTATACCCAGACATGGGCAAGCTTAAGATAGGACGGGAGGTATAGTCATGTTAACTTTGAGGGAGTAATCCCAAAAAAGGAGGCATGATATCCCCCACTCAGTGGAGGCCCCTTTGACTGTAGTATTGTTTACCTAGTAATCGGGAAGACGTACTACTTTCAACCTGAGAGCCTGTTAAAACCGAGGATCGTAGAATACCTAACCCATCTTGGCCTTTTAGGTGTAGTGCGGAAGCTATGATGGAGTAATCCACAAGTAGTTATCACGGGATTCTACGCTCGAACGAGTTTTTCTTGAGAATATTACTAACTACCGAGTTAATCAGGAAGTTGGTAATATCCGAAGGAAGGATGTAGACTCTGGGAACCTCTTAGAACCTTGTTCGGCATATGATAAATTTTAGACCATACCTTATGAGCAGTACCTTCGACCTCGTGCTCCTGACTTTGAACCTATAAACCCTATGTTTGTGATCTTGTGTGTGATTGTTGCATCATGCATTCATGCACTCATGAGCGTCTCTTAAAGACATTTTATTTCATGGGACTTAAAATTTGACTATTTGTGAGTATCCCAGGTACCTTTTGACTATGGATTCTGGAAAAAGAAAGACCAGGAAGTACAGTTTCAAAGATCCCAAGATAGATGAGTTGATAAGTCTGATTCCTAAGAATGAGTGTTCTACAAATTTTCGAAGGAAGTATGGGTCCATCATTTCTCTCATGAAGCTTAGGATGAAGGAGGGTATTCTCTCGACTTTGGTCCAGTTCTATGATCTGATGTAACGATGCTTTGCTTTCCCTGATTATTAGTTGATGCCTACATTATAGGAGTATTCTTATCTATTGGGTTTGCCTATTATCGATTGTGTTCCTTTTACTGGTTTTAAGGGGGAGCCAAAATCACATGAGATTGCTGCTTTGATCCATTTGGGAAAGTCTGAGGTTGAAGCCCACATGACTACCAAAGGAGGGATTAGAGGATTACCAGCTCAGTTATTATTGGAGAAAGCTTGCTACTTTGCTGGGATGAAGAGTGTGGTTGCTTTTGAGGCCATCTTTGCTCTACTCGCTTATGGGTTGTTCTTATTTCCCAATATAGATAAATTTGTTGATATCGATGCCATCAGGATCTTTATGATTGGAAACCCAGTTCCTAAATTGTTGGGTGATGCTTATTACTTTACTCATCTTTGAGATTCTTATCATGGAGGGATGATCATCTGTTGCACGCCTCTGTTGTATCAGTGGTTTACTTCTCATTTGCCCCAGTCTGATGCTTTTTGGGATGTCCGGAAGGAACCTCGTTGGGCTCCAAAGACCATGGCACTTACTCATTAAGATATTGTTTGGTATCACCAGGCTTACCATGATGTAGAGATTGTCGGCAGTTGTGGAAGTTTCCCCAATGTACCTCTTATAGGTACAAAGGGAGGATTTAACTACAACCCTGTTCTTGCGTGACGACAGCTTGGATATCCTATGAGGGATAAGCCAAATAGTATTCATTTGGGTAATTTCTTCCTAAAAGAGGGAGAAGATCATAAGGAAGCTAGGGAGCAGATTGTGAAGGCCTGGCGTCACATTCATAGGAAGAGTAGGAAGGACTTGGGACCTAGGGGGTTGTTTATTTAGATACTTATCTTCAGTGGGTACAAGCGAGAGCTATTCAGTTGAAGATGTTGTATTCCCGGGAAGCACCTATGCTTGAAATGTTTGTGAAGACCACGCATCCCCTATTGGATGATGTGGAAGAGCTACAACTTGCTTTAGTTAGGATGCAGCAGGAAAAGGAAGCTTGGAAGAATAAGTGCCAGACTCTAGAGATTTCCTACCAAGCAGACTTAAAGGAGAAGACGACTTGATTGAGATTCTCGAGAGTCGGGTTGTAGAGACGATGGAGAGGCGAGGGGATGTACTTTCCCCTAAGCCTCAATCAGGCCCTAGTTGCTCACTTCTTAATTGAGATGATTGGAAGGAGGTCACCACCAGATATGCCGAATAAAACCAGAGGTTGAAGGCTCAGATTGCCAGACTTACAGGGAAGCGTCAGCGTATAGAGTGATCTCCATCAGCTTTGTTTCTTAGGGTTTTAGACTTTATTTTCATCTTGTACTTAGGATTATTGAAACTTATATTAAAAAGTTGTAATCCATTTTGAAGTTATTATAATAAAATTTTCAGTATTTCAAATGTGTTATTACTTAGATATTTGCAAATTGTCTATAAATCTTTAAGTCCCTTGAAATATTAATAATAAAATAAGTCATGTGAATTGCACATCATGCATCATATTATACATACTTTTCATTTTTTATGCATATCCAGGTGTCTTACTGAGCTTCTTTACTTTGTTCAGTAAGTTGACTCACCAGTACAATACTCGAGCTAATTTCAGAAGGAAGATGGATAACTTAGAACAAGAAAATTGCAATTTGCGCGGGGAATTTTCTGCTCTGAAGGCCGGTATGGCCAATCATACTGCTCATATGGAATCTTTGGTGGCTTCTCATAATCAGCCACCGATTGCTCAGCCTCAACAGACAATGGTTACTACCGAAGCTTCGACTGTTCTTGTTTCTTCTACTCCAGCTTTTGTTCAGAATCGTACGCCTCTAGAATATCCTTGGGGAATGCTAGAGAACTTTATGCCAAAAGGTTTTAATCAGGATCCTCAGATTTCTCCGCTTACTCAGACTGCTGCTACTCCCGCACCTCCTATGGTGCACATTACCCCTGCTGCTAGAAATGAGGTTCACTATGTTGCACCTCCCTCGGTGAATGTGGTCTCGTTTTCTAATGATGAAGTGTATCGCCCTATTCCTCCACCAAGTGAAAGCTTGGGTTTCTATGATTGAATGGACGATTTTCAAGATCAATTTGATAAAATGCAGAAAGATTTAAAGGCCCTCAAGGGAAAAGAGTTGTTTGGGCAGAATGTGAATGATATGTGCTTGGTTCCAAATGTGAAAATACCTGCAAAGTTTAAAGTACCGGAGTTCGAAAGGTACAAGGGTAACACTTTCCCTCATGCTCACTTTATGATGTATGTAAGGAGAATGTCTACTCATACATATGATCAATGCCTGTTGATTCATTTCTTTCAAGACAGCTTAATCAGTGCAGCATTGAAATGGTACATGATCCTGGATAGTGTCAGTATTCATTCTTTAAACAACTTGGGTGAAGTGTTTATCAGATAGTACAAATACAATGTGGACATGGCGCCTGACTGTGATCAACTCAGGGACATGGTCCAAAAGGACAGGGAATCATTTAAAGAATATGCACAGAGATGGCGTGAGGTAGCCGCCCAAGTGATTCCTCCAATGGAAGAGAAAGAGATGATAAAGATTTACCTGAAGACACTAGGTGCATTCTATTATGAGAGAATGGTGGCAAGTGCACCCAGTGATTTTACTCAAATGGTGGGGATGGGTGTTTGTTTGGAAGAGGTTGTAAGAGAAGGTCGTTTGACAAAGAGTGAAAGTTACAACAATGTGAAGAAGCCATCATATGTATTTGTTAGAAAGAAAGAGGCGGGGACAAATGTTGTTATTCAAGAGAGAAGGGTTAATACTTCTAAAAGAAATCATCAGCGCCATCAACAGGTTGCCTCAGTAACTCCGGTTGTAAATGCGGCTCCAACTATAGTTGCTTATCAAAGACCAGCCCCTCAGGGAAGTAAAGGGAGGAATTAGAGAAGAGAGCCTTTGACTCTATCCATATGAGTTATGCAGAGATACTCCCAGTATTGATCCAAAAAAAGTTGGTCCAAACTAGGCCACCTCCTGCTATACCATCCTCTTTACCTTGGTACTACAAGGCAGATCATACGTGCGCTTTCCATCAGGGTGCACCAGAGCATAATTGTTGGCTGAAGATTTTGATAATATTATTAGAAGCAAATTAAATTGGACGTTTCGATCGAAATGAAACAAAACGTCATGTTTCGAAATGGCAGAAGCAGTGTTTCGAATGAGCATATCAAAGCTTGGAGCTTCGAGTGCCAATTATGAGAACATATCTAAAGAAGTCTCGAAATGACAACAAGGTTGTGTCTAAGAAGTGCGTTCGAAGCGAAGAAGTGCCAAAACGTTTTGAAATTCAAATGCATGCGGGATGTTCGAAAATTGAAATATATGCGCTGGAGCATTCGAAGACACGTGGAAGCAAAAGAGAGGCATTGTTCTGCATGTTCTGAACGTGGCAGAATCTTATAGCAAGACTGTTGTACCCCAAAATTTGCCCTCCCATAATCTTCAAAGTTATGACAAGCAAATGGTTCAAAGTCTACTCAAGGGCTACACAGTCAACCATCCTCCTAAGCCAGTCAAACTAGGGTTTTGGTTATTGCAAGGAAGTTGAAGTTTTCAAGGGCTCAATCAAGTCTCCCATGCTCATGCACATTGTCAAGTACCTACATGTCAAGTTTCAAGGCTCACAAGGTCAAGTTGCACAGTCAAAAACCCTAATTGCTCAACAGTCCACTATAGGGGCAAAATGGTCATTTGGCAGTCAAAAGTCAAAATTTTTGGTCAACATCTTATTTTTAGGCCACAAACATCATTTTATCAATGCTTGATCATGATTCTCAAAGTTTGGCTCAAAAAAGTCTCAAGATGCAAAAGTTTCTATTTTTGGACAACTGAAAAGTCAACTGTAACTTGACCAAGGCATAACTTTTTCATGGTTCATCAGAAAAATCCCATCCAATGCTCATCTTGAAGGGGAAGACATTTCCTACAACTCATCTTCACACTCCAAGTCCAATAAATGCTCTCACAAAAAGTTATCAATTTCAACATTATAGGTCATTTTCAAAAGTCAACAAAAAGGGACTTTAAGTCAAAGACCATAACTTGAGATTGGTAAATCAAAATGACATGGGACCAAAGACATTGGTTAGAGGACTTCAAGACCTTTCTAAAATGTCCCAGAACATGATCAAAGCTTAAACATTGAGCAAGATATGCATTGGAGAAGTTGGGAAATTTTTGTGAAATGGCCAAAATCATTTATCCTTGAAATTTCATTTTTGACAAAAGGGGCCCACTTTTTCCACTTGAATTAGCTTGGCCATGCTTCCCACGTGTCCCACCTTTTATTTCAATATTTAAAATTAATTTTTTTCATTTTTATTAGATTTTATTGGATTTAATTCATTTTAAATCCTTTAAAATCAAATAAAAATCAAAAAGGTTAATTAAAAGGGATATTTGGCTTTGATTAGCTTTGATACATCATTATGCATATCCCATATTCGTGCCAAGGCTAAATGAAGCAATAATTCAAAAATTGGTTCAAAAATGGAAGGTTGTTAATGGAGGTTTATGGAAATCTTGAACTTGAATGCCTTGCATTATTGGCCCTTAATTCCAATTGAAATACATTGCATAATGTATATACAAGTGATCAGACACAAGAATAACACAGAAGCTGCGCTGCAATCTCAGAACGAACTTGGCATTTTCACACAAAAATTTCAAAACTGAAAACTTCCTTAGAGCACTTTTTGAGTCCCCATTCTGATCCAAACACCTTCCTGAGGTCCCAAGGAAACTCTAGCAATCAAAACCACGCCCAAACGTGCAAAGAACCAGTCCCACGAAGCTACACGGTTTGTCCTTTTTTTCAGAAATACATAACACGATTCATACACTTTCATTGATTTTTATTGTTTGATTTGCACTAATGAGAGTTCCCTGAAGCTATTGGTGCCACCCAATTGAGTTATAGGCGCTTGAATCAGAATCTACCATGTACAAAAACTAGGGTTCCTGAAACTTCAGATTGGGGCTTTAGGTATATGGTAAAATTAGACTCTAAAATCAGTATGAACAAGATCGTGGCCACATGACAATTCCAAATCACCCATCGCGCTCAATTTATGAGTGAACGTGAGCTATTCGCTATTTTCAAAAAGCCTGTGTTTTGGGGGGGTTTAAAACCCCCACTATCCCTTTTTTTTTACAGGAACATTCAGAGAAGACGACTGCGTGGCATGGCGTGAGTGGATGGTTTGAATTCCAGCGCCCTTTTTTTATTTCATAACACTAATGTCAATTTTGTTTTATATTATTTGTTTTTTATCCTATGTACAAAGCGCGCAAATGGTTCAATTGGTCAAAGCATTAGCTGGTAAACACTGGGACCTGGGTTCGAATCCCAGGTCCCCTCAATTTGTTTCTATTATTTTGTTTAACCCTTTCCCATGCAGCTTCCATCCTAATGACCACCATGAAGCCCAACGCCTCTGCCTGCCACGCGCCTGGAAAGGTCAATCCAAAGGCTATCATGTGAGTTCCATCATATGCACTGGTCAACGCTCCACATACAAGTCTGAAAGGTCAGAAGGGGCCTCATTCAAATGGGCTTAATTCCTCAAATCACCTCCAAAATTGGGTCTACCACCCCCTATGGTTTGCATTATTTTGATTTTTATTTTCTATTTGATTTCTTTTATTTCTTTTTAATGCTTAATTATTTCTTTTTATTAAATTAATTTTCATAATACAAAAAATACAAAAAAAGGTCAAAAAGTCAAAAATAAAATATGTTTGTTATTTAATTCACTAATATTTTATTTTGTAAATAAATTGAATAATTAATTTAGTTTTAATTTTAAGTTGTTAACTTTAATGTTTTTTTCTCAATAACTAAAAAAAAAAAAATAGGTCTTTAGCACATTTTTATCTTTTTTTAATTAAATATTTTTATTTTCTTATTATAATTATCATTAACCATTAATTAATTTTGTAAATACTTGTAATTAATCAATTAGGTTTAAATTAGGTTTAACTTAGACAATCTTCTTTAATAAATTAAAAAAAAAACAATTAGAACTAGAATTATTTGACTTTTAATTCCAATTTAATTTTCTTTAATTCCATAAATCCAAAAACATCAAAAAATAAGTTCTTGCTTTATTTAATAATTAAACCAATTTTCAATTTCAATTTAATTCCTTTAAAGGGTCCAACGCCCTCGCATTCGATTATATTTTCTTTTCGCGCGTTTATTTTATTTCTTTTTTATGAATGTATTGTATTTGCCCCAAAGCCCTGTAATAGTTAATTAGGCATTTACTCTCTGCACTTTATTTTAAATCGGGTCTTGGTTTAATTTGGCGATGTAGACCCGCGCCTTTGTAATAGCGTATGACCTTTATCTTTTTCGCACTTTAAATTCCCGCACCTTTAAACTGTTAACAATCACATGAAAGAATGAACGCCCAAAAATAAAATCAAAACGTAGATCACCAATGCATGACAAGACAAATAATAAACTGAAAATGACACACAATTCACACACCACTCTTAGGGTACGCCTCACTGTTGCCTTGCCCCTCGAAAGGTGGTCATCGAGTATAGGACGTCTTAGTAAGTCCTTATGTCCATGAACATGGCATAAGGGTAGCTTCTAAGGTATCCTACTATTGCTCTGGTGATCACACTGTTGCCTTGCCCCTCGAAACGTGGTCGTCGAGTACAGGACGTCTTAGTGAGTCCTTATGTTCCATTGATCTAGTTGCCTCGAAACGGTTGCCTCGGAATAAAAAGATCAATGGCATAAGGGTAGCTTCTAAGGTATCTTACTATTGCTCGGTGACCACACTGTCCCTAACCCTCGAATTGACCCGAACACCTCCAATGGTGGTGCTACCTACCTCTCAATGGTGGGATGGCACTACCTTAAGGACATTTACACAGCCTAATTCCTTAGGGTAGGTAGATTCTCTTAAGTACTTGCTCTTTCTCAAAACAAACAAAATACTTTTCACACCACACTTTCAAAAGCTTTCAAAACAAAATTTTCAAACACTCTTGAGGACAGATACAAGAGTTATTCATAAATCTTTCGAAGAAACTCTTTTTTCAAAACCCACACACATTTGAAAAGCAAACATTTTGAAAACATAAGAGCAAGTACCTAAGAGCCCGTGGATAACCACGGATAGAAAGGGTGATAACACCTTCCCTTTCTATAAATCTACCTCCCGAACCGAGAAACAATCTCAATAAGGAATTTTTCTGTGCTTTTGTCCTTTCCATTTGGAGAAAATAAAAGACGGTGGCGACTCTTGCTTACCGCGACATTTCGCGAAACCAGCTAAAAAACAGTCAGTTCCAGATCCACCGATCACAGAACTAGCGACTCTGCTGGGGACTCTTTAAAGTGAGGTGTACCTTAGGACTCAGATCACTGTGTTTTCAATTACTTTGACTTGTTTGCTTTAAATTGTGGGACTGTCTTGGGAGTTCTATAGATCCTAACCCGGATCTGGGGATACCTTCTTAGAAAGTAGCAACAAGGCTGTGAGGGAACTGTGCGGGGTATACCGACATGGTTGAAGCTGTCTGCTACGTTGATGTGGCACTTTGGTGTGTACCGGTAACCCTTGAGTTCAGTCAAGGAGAGTACGGGGCCTCCGCGTGGTGTCGTGAAGCATCAACAGACCTTAGGAACCTTAATTGAACCATCTTGGCCTCTTTAGGGTAGTGAGATAACTACTTTGGTGTAGTCCGAAGTCGGTTGATACTCGATACTACACTCAATTGAGGGTTGTTTTCTTGGGATATTTTGATCGCCAGTCAGTGGCTAAATCGAAATGATGAACAATGAAAGCAATCCAATGATATTGAGATCCTTAGAACCCAGTTACTTTGATAGGACAGGTTTGAGCCCACCAACTTCAAGAGGGTAGTACCCCTAACTTCGTGATGGCCTAAACTCTAAGGGCTGTGGTGTGACTTGTGTGCCTTATCATGTTTGCTTTTTGTGAATACTTGTGGTATGTGTGATCGGTGGATCTGGAACTGACTGTTTAAGGCTGGTTTCGCAAAATGTCGCGGTAAGCAAGAGTCGCCACCGTCTTTTATTTTCTCCAACATGGAAAGGACAAAAGCACAGAAAAATTCCTTATGAGATTAGTTCTCGGTTCGGGAGGTAGATTTATAGAAAGGGAAGGTGTTAGCACCCTTTCTATCCATGGTTATCCATGGGCTCTTAGATACTTGCTCATTTGTGTTTTCAAAATGTTTGTCTGCTTTTCAACTGTGAGTGGGTTTGAAAAAGTTTCGTTTAAAGTTTCATATCGACTCTTGTATCAGTCCTCAAGAGTGTTTGAAAAATTGTTTTTGAAAGCTTTTTGAAAAGTGTAGGTGTGAAAAGAAGTTTTTTGATTTGTTTTGAATTAGAGAAAGTATCTACGAGTCATCTACCTACCCTAAGGAATTAGGCTGTGTAAATGTCCTTAAGGTAGTGCCATCCCACCATTGAGAGGTAGGTAGCACCACCGTTGGAGGTGTTCGGGTCAATTCGAGTTTAGGGACAGTGTGGCCACCGAGCAACAGTAAGACACCTTAGAAGCTACCCTTATGCCATTGATCTTTTTATTCTGAGGCAACTATTCCGAGGCAACTTGTTCGAGGCAACCATTTCGAGGCAACTAGATCAATGGAACATAAGGACTCACTAAGACGTCCTATACTCGACGACCACGTTTCGAGAGGAAAGGCAACATTGTGATCACCAGAGCAATAGTAGGACACCTTAGAAGCTACCCTTATGCCATGTTCATGGACATAAGGACTTACTAAAACGTCCTATACTCGACGACCACGTTTCGAGGGGCAAGGCAACAGTGAGGCGTACCCTAAGAGTGGTGTATGAATTGTGTGTCATTTTCAGTTATTATTTGTCTTGTCATGCATTTGGTGATCTACGCTTTGATTTTATTTGAGCATACATTCTTTCATGTGATTAACAGTTTAAAGGGTGCGGAAATTAAAATGCGGAAAAATAAAGGTCCTACGCTATTACAAGGCGCGGGTCTACATCGCCAAATTAACAAAGACCCGATTTTGAAATAAAAGTGCGGAAAGTAAATGTCCTAATTACTATTACAAAGCTTTGGGGCAATTACATAAATTTAAAATGAAAAAAATAGAACAAACGTGCAAAAAGAAATTATAATCGAAGGTGCGAGGGCGTTGGACCCTTTAAAGAAATTAAATATGAAATTACAAATTAATTAAAGAAAAGAACTTATTTTTTGATGTTTTTGTATTTAAGGGAAATAAAGAAAATTAATTGAAATTATAAATTAAATAAAAACCTAGTTCTAAATTGTTTTTAATTATTAAAGAAAATATTTAAGTTTGAACCTAATTTACTAATTGTTTAATTACAAGAAAATATTTTTTGACCTTTTTTATGTTTTTATGAAATAAAATAAAAAAAAGAATTAAAAATGTCAAAAGAAAAAGCCTAAGTCTAAATTTGTTTTTATTTATTGTGAAAAAAGGTTAAAATTAACTAATTAAACTAATTAATTTGTTAGTATTTTATTTACAAAAATAATTACAAAAGTGAAATTAATAATATTAATAATAATTACATTTTTTTGTTTTTTTCTGAATTTATGAAAATAATTATTTGTGAACTAACTAAATAATAATAATAATTAATAAAAGGAAAGAAAATAAGAAAAGAAATGCTAAACCAAGGAGGTGAAGGCCGAATTTTGGAGGTTTTACTCAAAATCATCCTTAGGTATCAAAAATTCCATCTAAGCCCATGGTTGTGATCGTCCATGTCTCCTGATCACGTCTATGCTTATGGTTTGTCCCAATTTCACCTGTAGACAAAATACCTAAAAACAAAACCAACGAACCCTAGGCACGGGTATTGTTATACGAAGCCTAAAAATGAAATTGAATATAGCAGTTACATTGGAAATTAGGCATGGAGTATGAATATGCTATTATTTTCCAGAAAAAGTGCAAGAATGGAGAAACATGATTTCGTGTACAGGGGTGACTTTGAGACAACTTACAGCGCTTGGTAGTGGACCTTAGGACGCGTTTGTGGTTGCTTTGGCTTCAGGGAGTGGCAAGGAAGAAAGCCACGTGCTTGCTTGGATCTGAAAATGTTTGCAACACCGCTTTAGATCTCTCACTTTTTTTGACAAATTTTGAACTTTTTCTCTGGCCGTTTGTGCACACTCTCCTTTTTTTCTAGGTCCTGAATGAGGCTTGCAAGGCTTGTATATATAGGCTTGGATGAGAATCAGTCACATTAAGGAGCTTTTAAGCCTTGCAATGAAGTTTTGATTTTCTCCATAATCACCATTGAAATAACTTGCCATATTTGCTCCAAATTTGAATTTTTTGCTTGAAATAGGTCTTGAACGAATTTGGTATATGTTTTATGGTGTATCAAAGCTATTCAAACCACAAAGTATCCTCCCATTAATTTTCTTGATTTTTATTTGAATTTTAAAGATTTAAAATGAATTAAATCAAATAAAATTAAAAAAAAATAGAAAAAATAATTTTTATTCTTGAAATAAAACATGGGACACGTGGGAAGCATGTCCAAGCTGATTCAAGTGGAAAAAGTGGGCCCCTTTTGTCAAAAAATGAAATTTCAAGGATAAATGATTTTGGCCATTTCACAAATATTTCCCAACTTCTCCAATGCATATCTTGCTCAATTTTTAAGCTTTGATCATGTTCTTTGACATTTTAGAAAGTTATTGAAGTCCACTAACCAATGTCTTTGGTCCCATGTCATTTTGATTTACCAATCTCAAGTTATGGTCTTTGACTTAAAGTCCCTTTTTGTTGACTTTTGAAAATGACCTATAATGTTGAAATTGATAACTTTTTGTGAGAGCATTTCTTGGACTTGGAATGTGAAGATGAGTTGTCGGAAATGTCCTCCCCTTCAAGATGAGCATTGGATGGAATTTTTCTGATGAACCATGAAAAAGTTATGCCTTGGTCAAGTTACAGTTGACTTTTCAGCTGTCCAAAAATAGAAACTTTTGCATCTTGAGACTTTTTGAGCCATACTTTGAGAATCATGATCAAGAATTGATCAAATGATGTTTGTGGCTTCAAAATAAGATGTTGACCAAAAATTTTGACTTTTGACTGCCAAATGACCATTTTGCCCCTACAGTTGACTGTGGAGCAATTAGGGTTTTTGGCTGTGCAACTTGACCTTGTGAGCCTTGAAACTTGACATGTAGGTGCTTGACAATGTGTATGAGCATATGGGACTTGATTGAGCCCTTGAAAACTTCAACTTCTTTGCCAGAACCAAAACCCTAATTTTTGACTGTTAGGAGGCAATTGGACTGTGCAACCTTTGAGAGATTTTACAGCATGCTCTTAGCAAATCTTGAAGAATATGGGAGGGCAAATTTTGGGGTACAACAGTTGCCCCTGTTCAATCTTCTTAGACCTGAGGATGTAGATTGGCTGACGTTCCTTTCGTAATCCGAAGGTGGAAGATGATTGAACACTAGAGTGCCCAGAAATTTGCACTCACATGTTAGCAGTGTGATGGTGGGAATGGGCTTATAGATGCCATTTGGAGATTGATGGATAGGAAGATGGGCTTACAGATGCCATGTTGAGAGGTGATGGATAGGTGGATGGGCTTATAGATGCCATCTGGGTGTCGATCGCGTAAGAGATTCCTTAGCGAGAACTTGCGTACCTGAAAAAGAAAGATGATTACCTGACCTGTTACAGGAGTTGGTCTTCAAACTCTTTGTGTAAATGTGCCCTGACTGGTTACAGGAATTGAATCTTCAACCTCTTCAGACGTGCCCTGGCGAGATACAGGAATCGAGTCTGGAGTTTCAAAAGGTGATGAATGAATCAGGGATGGTTACTACCTCAACGGGACGATGAGAGAACCTTGGATGATTACTACCTCAACAGTAACGATGAGAGGATCTGGGGCGATTACTACCTCAACAGTAACGATGAGAGAATCTGGGGCGATTACTACCTCAACAGTAACGGTGAGAGAATCTGGGGCGATTACTACCTCAACAGTAACGATGAGAGAATCTGGGGCGATTACTACCTCAACAGTAACGATGAGAGAATCTGGGGTGATTACTACCTCAATAGTAACACTGAGAGAATCTGGGGCGATTACTACCTCAACAGTAACGATGAGAGAATCTGGGGCGATTACTACCTCAACAGTAACGGTGAGAGAATCTGGGGCGATTACTACCTCAACAGTAACGATGAGAGAATCTGGGGCGATTACTACCTCAACAGTAACGATGAGAGAATCTGGGGCGATTACTACCTCAACAGTAACAATGAGAGAATCTGGGGCGATTACTACCTCAACAGTAACGATGAGAGAATCTGGGGCGATTACTACCTCAACAGTAACGATGAGAGAATCTGGGGCGATTACTACCTCAACAGTAACGATGAGAGAATCTGGGGCGATTACTACCTCAACAGTAACGGTGAGAGAATCTGGGACGATTACTACCTCAATAGTAACGATGAGAGAATCTGGGGCGATTACTACCTCAGCAGTAACGATGAGAGAATCTGGGGCGATTACTACCTCAACAGTAACGGTGAGAGAATCTGGGGCGATTACTACCTCAACAGTAACGATGAGAGAATCTGGGGCGATTACTACCTCAACAGTAACGATGAGAGAATCTGGGGCGATTACTACCTCAACAGTAACGATGAGAGAATCTGGGGCGATTACTACCTCAACAGTAACGGTGAGAGAATCTGGGACGATTACTACCTCAACAGTAACGATGAGAGAATCTGGGGCGATTACTACCTCAACAGTAACAATGAGAGAATCTGGGGCGATCACTACCTCAACAGTAACGGTGAGAGAATCTGGGGCGATTACTACCTCAACAGTAACGGTGAGAGAATCTGGGACGATTACTACCTCAACAGTAACGATGAGAGAATCTGGGGTGATTACTACCTCAACAGTAACGCTGAGAGAATCTGGGGCGATTACTACCTCAACAGTAACGATGAGAGAATCTGGGGCGATTACTACCTCAACAGTAACGATGAGAGAATCTGGATGTCTTCTACTGAGTCTTCATCAGGAAAATCTTTAGAAATCGATTTAACTGGACCAGAGAAGGCCTTTGACTGGATCGGCATCAGAAAAATCTTTAGGAGTCGATTTAACTGAACCAGGCAAGGTCTTGGAATCTTCAACTGGAATACGAATCAGGGAGATCTTAGGGTCGATCTGATTGAACCAGAGAAGGCCTTTGACTGGATAAGAATCAGAAAAATCTTTAGGAGTCGATTTAACTGAACCAGGCAAGGTCTTGGTGTCTTCAACTGGAATAAGAATCAGGGAGATCTTAGGGTCGATCTGATTGAACCAGAGAAGGCCTTTGACTGGATAAGAATCAGAAAAATCTTTAGGAGTCGATTTAACTGAACCAGGCAAGGTCTTGGTGTCTTCAACTGGAATAAGAATCAGGGAGATCTTAGGGTCGATCTGACTGAACCAGAGAAGGCATTTGACTGGATAAGAATCAGAAAAATCTTTAGGAGTCGATTTAACTGAACCAGGCAAGGTCTTGGTGTCTTCAACTGGAATAAGAATCAGGAAGATCTTAGGGTCGATCTGACTGAACCAGAGAAGGCCTTTGACTGGATCGGCATCAGAAAAATCTTTAGGAGTCGATTTAACTGAACCAGGCAAGGTCTTGTACATAGCTGAGAACTTAACTGGATCTTTCCTGAAAGGTAAAGGTCAGTCATATGCAATGCATGATATGGATCAAGCCATGATGTTCTCAACATAAATGAGATCGTATGTTCATGATGCATATATGCATGCTATAATGTATGGAAATGTGATGATTATGAATGTATGTTTTTGTCTAGGAAAGTAAATCCTTGACGGGTGCCGGGAAGTCACATCCTGGGCTGATGTTGGAGAATAGTGCTTTGTTGTTTCTGCTGGAGATGATAGTTGCAAGAATACCGGTAGGAGAAGATAACTCCGTTGGGGAATAAACTTGGCGAATGGATTACTCTGCGGGGAAAAGATTACTCTAGCTACCTTTCTGGGGAACAGTACTCTGTGGGAGGAGAGGTACTCTGCTGAGATGTTGATGATAACTCCGCTGGGGATACTGTTGATGTTGGAAGTGTTAATGGACTTCGCTGGGGATAGGAAGACTTCGTCGGGGATGATCTTTCCGTGACTTTTGGCTGAGGATAACCCAGTTATATCCTGGTAGGAAAATAACCTTTGAATAAAGCCGGGAGACGCGTTCGTGCTCTGCAGGGGGGAAGCTTCTGGAATCTACTGGGGATGAGCTTCCTGCTGGGGAGATGGATTCAAACTTTCCTGGGGAAATTCTTGAGATATGTTGGGGGAGTGACTCCACTGAATGTCTGGTATACCGCCGGGGAACAGTCTTAGATTAAGACTGCCGGGGATGCTTGTTAAGAATATCTGTATGATGTGCTGGGGAATGTTTGAGATCTGCTAGAGGATACACAACTTCCTTAAGGCTGACAGGATAATTCTGCTTGGGGAGAGTGCATTGACTTGCTGGCTCACTCTCTGGGGAGTTAAGATATCTTGGTTACGTTTTTCAACTGAACTTACCTTGATACCTTGGCGGACAGAGCAATTAGATCGTTTGGACAACTCATTATTGCCCCTCTTTCTGAGGTGGGAGAGGAAGACCTGTGAGGTGCTGATAGTTTTTGATGGACAAACCTTCTTTTGGTAGGCAGGTGACAAGATGACAGGACATAGTCGTACGCTTTGATCCCTAACTTTTTCTTGGACCGCCCTTTCGGGTTTTCAGTCCACCAGGATACCCATTTTTGCCCAAGCCACCTTTTCAGGTTTTCGACTTGCCGGGTGTACGGATTTTTTATTTTTATCCCTTATTTTTGCCCGAACCCTTTTGGTTCGCCGGGAAGCCCTTATTTTTGCCTAGGTGTGTCAACCTAGCGGGTCTTTGATTATGCGTAGTATTTTTCGACTATGTCCACGCTCTCAGAATGTAGGGAGTTTCCCCTGTTAGAAGTGTTTTTCCATGCCACCAGAAGATGTTTGATCATGCAAGATTCGTTGCTGGAGTGCCCCAAGTGACCCAGGCGGAGATTTGCCCCAGGTTGTTTGGCCTTTGAGAGATTCTCCGAATCTTGATTGGACTGCCCCAGATAATAGACCATGGTCATGTCTGCCCCTTGATTGGAGGTGCTTCTGTTCATTTGGCATTCGTCGTGCAAATTTCTATGTTGTTCAAAAAAAAAGTCATATGCAAACAAAGTTATGTTAAAAAATGCAAAGCTTATGTCTGTCTTGAAGTTATTGAAAAATGCATTTTTCAGTAAAACCAGCAAATTTTGTAAAATGTGATGTCAACTAAATATTTTATAGCAAGCCTTAAGGAGTCAGGATACCTTTGTAACAGTATGCTTTCGAACTAACCCATGCTTCAGCTAGGACTTTCGAGGGTTATAACGTGGCCTGGTTCACGGTTTAAGAAACAAAGGATAGAGGCTCAAATTTTATTTGTACCCACCCGCTCTTCGTGATGTTCTCCAAACCTAAACTCAGTTGATCGTGCGTTAGACCTTATTTGAGTTTTGGTCCTGATGTTCCAATAATGGTTCAGATATTGATGATTTATTCTGAATAGGCAGTCATTTTTTTTTGTTTTTGTTGAGGGTTTGTATGACCTCTTTCTTTTTGATTTTATTATCCCTATTTTTGCCTGAACTGTTTCCTTTTTGGAATTACAGTCAGCGGGATGCCCCAGTTTTGTAAGTCTCCTTCATAGGTTTTGACTTAATGGGTTTTTATTTTGAGAAGTAATGACTGCCTGTCTGTATGATTGTTCGGAACCATCACTGTCTTTTATTTTGTAAGGACCTCTTTGGTGCCATTCGTTATGCACTTGGATCAACTGAGAGACTACCCTGCCCCAGGTTATGATTAAGGGTTTTAAATTTCGAAAAGAAAAAACTCCTACTTCTTTGGCTCAAAGGGGTTGACGAGGGATTATCTTCCTTATAACTCCAGTGTTTAGGAATTGAAACAATGCCTGTACCTCATCAGCGGGGTCTGTTCAAAAGCATACTGTAGATTGTGGTATCGTTTTCGTCATCCTCCCTCAAGAGGCTTAGAATTATTAATCGAGTGTTGATCATCAGAAAAAATATGAAAATAATTTGCATATAGTGAATACGAATATATTGCTTCAAAACAGACATGTGTAATGCATTAATGAAATAACCAAGTTTGACATGAAATAAAATGTTTGAACAATCAAAGAAAATTACAATCTGAACATTCAAATGAACAAAAGTTTTCTAATCTCAGGACTTGTTACTTCGACTGGTGCATCTTGTAGGGATGGCAGGAGCATTCAGCCTGGCCCATCTGGGTGAAATCCACAGCTCTTTCATTAATCAGATCTTGGATCTTATTTTTCAGAGCCCAGCAGTCGTCGGTGTCATGTCCTGGACTGTCAGAGTGGTACGCACATCTTTCCTCAGGATTGTACTTTAGGGAGGTTGTGTTGAGATTCTTAGGAGGGTCCCTTAACGTCACCAGATTCAATCTCAACAATTGCTGTAAAGCTTGAGACGGTGGCACGTTGAGCTTGGTGAACTGCCTTTTAGGCTTGTCTGGCTTGCTCTGATCAGCCCGTTGTTCTTGGCGAGGTCGTTGTTGGACCTGTGAAGTGGTAGCAGCTTGGAGAGGTCTATTCATTGGACCAGACCTTTGTCCTCTTGGAAGCTGTTCAATGACCTGGTCCCTGACTTGGGATGGTTTCTTCATGTCTTGATGAAGCTGACTGATCATGGCCCTCAGCTCTCCTTGCTCCCGAGCTAAACCTTGGATGAGAGCCCTTTGTCCCAGCATCTGGGTTTTCATCGTATCTACCTCAGCTTGCAGACGTTTCAGCTGCTCGTCCTTGTCATCTTCAGGACTTTGCTTGGCCAAATTCCCCATAAGGAGTGTCCTCAACTCTTCCTGCCCCTTGGATAGGCTTAGGAAGATCTCTCTGAACTGAATCTCTTGAACCTGAAGATCCTGGTTATCTTGTTGGAAAGCCATTGCTGAATAAACAGCGGAGATGGTAAGTGACCTGTTAAAAGGGTACCTGTTATGCCATGATATGTATGTATATATATGCAATGTTTTCAAGGACCTCGCGGGATAAACAAGAAAATTGTTAGAATTTGAATTTTGTAGCTTGATGGAAGGGACTTCATGTTGATGAGAATCCTTCTTCAAGAGTCAAAGCTCACCATATCGAGTGGGTCATAGCCTCTGACTCAGATCATCAACCTGGCTAGAGAAAAATAAATCCCCTTTGCCCCTTGCTAGACACTTTGATTCATCATGACCTGCATCACAGACCCTTGAGATCCTTGAAATGGGTTAGTCCTTATGCAGGATGTATGCAATGGTATGATGTTATGCTATGCACGGAGTGATGTAAGTAGGCCCTGTAATGAGTCCCAATTAAGGACTGTTAACAAAATCTGCAAGAAACTCAGTAAACCCTGTTATGAGCCCTAATTAAGGATTATAAACAAAACCTGCAAGAAACTCAAGTGTCAGATAACAAGCATGCAAGTAGTCAAGTTGGAAGGCACACAAGTCACACAAGAGAAACCCTTAGAGTTTAGGCCAGCATGGGGTCTGGGTATTACCCTCTTGAAGTTGGTGGGCTCAACCTGTCCTATCAGAAGTAACCGGGTTCTAAGGGTCCCAATATCACTGGATTGCTTTCATTGTTCATCGTTTCGATTTAGCCACTGAACTGGCGACCGAAATATTCCAGGAAAGCAACCCTCAATTGAGTGTAGTATCGAGTATCAACCAACCTCAGACTGCACCAAAGTCAGTTATCTCACTACCCTAAAGAGGCCAAGATAGTTCAATTAAGGTTCCTAAGGTCAGTTGATGCTTCACGACACCACATGGAGGCCCCGTACTCTCCTTGACTGAACTCAAGGGTTACCGGTACACACCAAAGTGCCACATCAATGTAGCAGGCTGTTTCAACCATGTCAGTATACCCCGCACAGTTCCCTCACAGCCTTGTTGCTACTTTCTAAGAAGGTATCCCCAGATCCGGGTTAGGATCTATTAGAACTCCCAAGACAGTCCCACAATTTAAAGCAAACAAGTCAAAGCAATTGAAAACACAGTGATCTTAGTCCTAAGGTACACCTCACTTTAAAATTGTCCCCAGCAGAGTCGCCAGTTCTGTGATCGGTGGATCTGGAACTGACTGTTTAAGGCTGGTTTCGCGAAATGTCGCGGTAAGCAAGAGTCGCCACCGTCTTTTATTTTCTCCAACATGGAAAGGACAAAAGCACAGAAAAATTCCTTATGAGATTAGTTCTCGGTTCGGGAGGTATATTTATAGAAAGGGAAGGTGTTAGCACCCTTTCTATCCATGGTTATCCATGGGCTCTTAGATACTTGCTCATTTGTGTTTTCAAAATGTTTGTCTGCTTTTCAACTGTGAGTGGGTTTGAAAAAGTTTCGTTTAAAGTTTCATATCGACTCTTGTATCAGTCCTCAAGAGTGTTTGAAAAATTGTTTTTGAAAGCTTTTTGAAAAGTGTAGGTGTGAAAAGAAGTTTTTTGATTTGTTTTGAATTAGAGTAAGTATCTACGAGTCATCTACCTACCCTAAGGAATTAGGCTGTGTAAATGTCCTTAAGGTAGTGCCATCCCACCATTGAGAGGTAGGTAGCACCATCGTTGGAGGTGTTCGGGTCAATTCGAGTTTAGGGACAGTGTGGCCACCGAGCAACAGTAAGACACCTTAGAAGCTACCCTTATGCCATTGATCTTTTTATTCTGAGGCAACTATTCCGAGGCAACTTGTTCGAGGCAACCATTTTGAGGCAACTAGATCAATGGAACATAAGGACTCACTAAGACGTCCTATACTCGACGACCACGTTTCGAGAGGCAAGGCAACAGTGTGATCACCAGAGCAATAGTAGGACACCTTAGAAGCTACCCTTATGCCATGTTCATGGACATAAGGACTTACTAAAACGTCCTATACTCGACGACCACGTTTCGAGGGGCAAGGCAACAGTGAGGCGTACCCTAAGAGTGGTGTATGAATTGTGTGTCATTTTCAGTTATTATTTGTCTTGTCATGCATTTGGTGATCTACGCTTTGATTTTATTTGAGCATACATTCTTTCATGTGATTAACAGTTTAAAGGGTGCGGAAATTAAAATGCGGAAAAATAAAGGTCCTACGCTATTACAAGGCACGGGTCTACATCGCCAAATTAACAAAGACCCGATTTTGAAATAAAAGTGCGGAAAGTAAATGTCCTAATTACTATTACAAAGCTTTGGGGCAATTACATAAATTTAAAATGAAAAAAATAGAAGCAAACGTGCGAAAAGAAATTATAATCGAAGGTGCGAGGGCGTTGGACCCTTTAAAGAAATTAAATATGAAATTACAAATTAATTAAAGAAAAGAACTTATTTTTTGATGTTTTTGTATTTAAGGGAAATAAAGAAAATTAATTGAAATTATAAATTAAATAAAAACCTAGTTCTAAATTGTTTTTAATTATTAAAGAAAATATTTAAGTTTGAACCTAATTTACTAATTGTTTAATTACATGAAAATATTTTTTGACCTTTTTTATGTTTTTATGAAATAAAATAAAAAAAGAATTAAAAATGTCAAAAGAAAAAGCCTAAGTCTAAATTTGTTTTTATTTATTGTGAAAAAAGGTTAAAATTAACTAATTAAACTAATTAATTTGTTAGTATTTTATTTACAAAAATAATTACTAAAGTGAAATTAATAATAATAATAATAATTACATTTTTTTGTTTTTTTCTGAATTTATGAAAATAATTATTTGTGAACTAACTAAATAATAATAATAATTAATAAAAGGAAAGAAAATAAGAAAAGAAATGCTAAACCAAGGAGGTGATGGCCGGATTTTGGAGGTTTTACTCAAAATCATCCTTAGGTATCAAAAATTCCATCTAAGCCCATGGTTGTGATCGTCCATGTCTCCTGATCACGTCTATGCTTATGGTTTGTCCCAATTTCACCTGTAGACAAAATACCTAAAAACAAAACCAACGAACCCTAGGCACGGGTATTGTTATACGAAGCCTAAAAATGAAATTGAATATAGCAGTTACATTGGAAATTAGGCATGGAGTATGAATATGCTATTATTTTCCAGAAAAAGTGCAAGAATGGAGAAACATGATTTCGTGTACGGGGGTGAGTTTGAGACAACTTACAGCGCTTGGTAGTGGACCTTAGGACGCGTTTGTGGTTGCTTTGGCTTCAGGGAGTGGCAAGGAAGAAAGCCACGTGCTTGCTTGGATCTGAAAATGTTTGCAACACCGCTTTAGATCTCTCACTTTTTTGGACAAATTTTGAACTTTTCCTCTGGCCGTTTGTGCACACTCTCCTTTTTTTCTAGGTCCTGAATGAGGCTTGCAAGGCTTGTATATATAGGCTTGGATGAGAATCAGTCACATTAAGGAGCTTTTAAGCCTTGCAATGAAGTTTTGATTTTCTCCATAATCACCATTGAAATAACTTGCCATATTTGCTCCAAATTTGAGTTTTTTGCTTGAAATAGGTCTTGAACGAATTTGGTATATGTTTTATGGTGTATCAAAGCTACTCAAACCACAAAATATCCTCCCATTAATTTTCTTGATTTTTATTTGAATTTTAAAGATTTAAAATGAATTAAATCAAATAAAATTAAACAAAAATAGAAAAATTAATTTTTATTCTTGAAATAAAACATGGGACACGTGGGAAGCATGGCCAAGCTGATTCAAGTGGAAAAAGTGGGCCCCTTTTTTCAAAAAATGAAATTTCAAGGATAAATGATTTTGGCCATTTCACAAAAATTTCCCAACTTCTCCAATGCATATCTTGCTCAATTTTTAAGCTTTGATCATGTTCTTGGACATTTTAGAAAGGTCTTGAAGTCCTCTAACCAATGTCGTTGGTCCCATGTCATTTTGGTTTACCAATCTCAAGTTATGGTCTTTGACTTAAAGTCCCTTTTGTTGACTTTTGAAAATGACCTATAATATTGAAATTGATAACTTTTTGTGAGAGCATTTCTTGGACTTGGAATGTGAAGATGAGTTGTAGGAAATGTCCTCCCCTTCAAGATGAGTATTGGATGGAATTTTTCTGATGAACCATGAAAAAGTTATGCCTTGGTCAAGTTACAGTTGACTTTTCAGCTGTCCAAAAATAGAAACTTTTGCATCTTGAGACTTTTTGAGCCATACTTTGAGAATCATGATCAAGAATTGATCAAATGATGTTTGTGGCTTCAAAATAAGATGTTGACCAAAAATTTTGACTTTTGACTGCCAAATGACCATTTTGCCCCTACAGCTGACTGTGGAGCAATTAGGGTTTTTGGATGTGCAACTTGACCTTGTGAGCCTTGAAACTTGACATGTAGGTACTTGACAATGTGTATGAGCATATGGGACTTGATTGAGCCCTTGAAAACTTCAACTTCTTTTCCAGAACCAAAACCCTAATTTTTGACTGTTAGGAGGCAATTGGACTGTGCAACCTTTGAGAGATTTTACAGCATGCTCTTAGCAAATCTTGAAGAATATGGGAGGGCAAATTTTGGGGTACGACAGTATGCCCTTATCATAGCATCATAACATCATACAACATCATATGCATCCACTAACCATTTCAGGGGTTCGAATCTTCATCTTTGTTCTTGTTTTGTAGGACATGGAAACTATCCGCAGAAAGACAATTCAGATCAACCTTGTAAGGGTCCCTCCTCAGCTTAAGGAGCTTACATCTAGGATTCTCGAGAACTCGTCATTCAGTGAAAGGCATGGTAGACTCATCAGCCTGGTCAATACCCATATTGAGGAAGAGATGGTAAAGGTCCTCTTCCAGTTTTTTGACCCTCTGCATCACTGTTTTACTTTCCCAGATTATCAGTTGGTGCCTACTTTAGAAGAGTTTTCCCAGCTTCTCAAGATTCCCATTCTCAATCAACTACCCTACAACGGTATGGAAAGGGAACCAAAACTTGAAGAAGTAGCTAAAGCATTATGCCTACAACCATCTGACATCAAGGGGCATTGGGAAGCCAGAAATGGTATCAAAGGGTTCTTGGCAAAGTTTCTGTTTGAGAAGGCCCAAGAGTGTTGGAATTCCCTTGACCTACAAGCCTTTGAAGAAGTTGTAGCCCTCCTTGTCTATGGGTTGGTGTTGTTCCCTAAGCCAGATCAGCTTATAGATATCAGTGCTGTCAAGGTCTTCATGTCCAGGAATCCTATACCTACGTTGCTGGGGGACATCCTTCACTCATGTTACACTCGAACCATGAGAAAAATGGGTGTTCTTATGTGCTGCACTCCCCTCCTGGGAAGGTGGTTTATTTCGCACCTCCCACAATCAGTTTTGAAGAACGAGCGGGGTTTGAGGTGGTCACAATGATTGATGACTCTTACACATGCAGATATACATTGGTGCTCTCGGTCCAGAGAGGATGTCACTATCATTGATCGTTGCGGGGAGTACCCTAATGTTCCTTTACTTGGAATCAGAGGAGGTATTACTTACAACCCATGCCTGGCTTGGAGACAGTTTGGTTATGCTCGGAGGGACGGCCCACATGACATGTTAATTCCTGACATAGTTTTTGACTTTGACAACGATGCACAAGGACTTCGCCAGAAATTTATCAGAGCTTGGAGGATGCCCAGCAAGATAGACAGCAAGACCCTGGGGCACAGGAACTCCATCCCATTGGAGCCTTATCTCAAGTGGGTACGAGCCCTCTCCCAGAAGCTGGTGATGCCATATCCTCATGTTCTCCCCGTGATCAAAGAGCCAGACTTGGAAGGAGAGGTGTCCTATACCATTCAACATCCTGACATGCCCACGTCCTGGGAAGAGATGCAGAAGAGCTGGATCCAGCTTAAGGAAGAACGGAATTCTCTGGAGACCAGTCTACATGCTAGTGAGAAGAAGGTCCTGGAGCTCACCCGCCTACTGCACGAGGAAAGGAATCTCAATACCTATATTGCTCCGAAGAGGATGCGTAGTGTCTTTTGGGATTGATCTGCTTTGTAATGTTTGCCCATGAGGCTTTGATGTATCAAACAATTATTTCCTTAATGATAACGTGTGTTCCTTTTTGTCTACAATAAATTTGAATTTTCGAACCCTTGAATGCATTGCATAAACACATATCATTCATCATGTGCATCACAGGTACTCTTCTTTTCAGGTTGCTTACTGTTCTTCGCTGTTTATTTCAGCATCATGAACCCTGAATCATCTACCGAGCTGACTATCAAGGCCCTTCAGGCGCAAAACGCACAATTTCAGGAGCTGATCATGGGTTTGGCTCAAGGTCAAAAAGAGCTGAAGGCTATGCTCTTGAAGAAGAGTAAGAAGAAGAAGAGGACTGTGCTATTTAACACTGGGCGCAGGCTCGGGAATACTTTGCAAAATGAAGCTGAGAGGACTACTCCATCTGTGGGGGAAGGTAGTCACCAAGAAAGGGAGGTCCCTAGTCCTGTGGTCTCTGATACTGAGACAGACTTCAACGACGAACAGTACCCTCCTGCTGAAGACCGGTACAAGCAACTGGAGGACAGATTAAATGCTATGTAAATCCAGCGTGTGCCTGGACTGGATTTCGGAGACTTGGGGTTATCTACTGGGGTGGTGATCCCACACAAGTTCAAGGAACCTGCCTTTGTGAAATATGACGGGGCCTCCTATCCCAAGATGCACCTCCGTTCTTATGTAAGGAAGATCCAGCCTTACACAGCGGACAGGAACTTATGGATCCACTTCTTCCAGGAGAGTCTTTCATGGACTCACCTCGAATGGTTCTATCAGTTGGATGGGACCAACATTCGTAACTGGGAGGATCTGGCCACTGCTTTTTACAAGCAGTATCAATATAATTCCGACCTCGCTCCTACGCGTACCCAACTCCAGGGTATGTCGCTAGGGTCGGGTGAAGGTTTTAAGGAGTACGCACAGAAATGGAGAGATCTGGCTGGCAGGGTGCAACCACCATTGACGGACCGGGAGCTGGTGGATATGTTCTTGGGGACCCTATCTGGTCCATTTTTCAATCATCTCATTGGTAATTCCTCTGCTGGGTTTACTGACCTGATCCTGACTGGTGAGAGGATCGAGGCTGGTATAAAATCGGGGAAGATACAGAAGGTTGCCTCCTTAAATACTGAAAAGAAGCCCTTCAAGAAAGAGGCTAGTGTTGTGTATGGCCCAAGAAGGCAAAACAAACCTGAACACCGCCAAGCTGTCAACGCGGTGGTTATTTCTAAGCCTGCTGCTGCTCCACCACAGTACAACCAACCCAGAGCTGAGAGGCCCAAACGGCAGTATACTCGGCTCAGCATGACTCTCTCTCAGATCCTGCCACAACTGTTATCAACGAACTTGGTGACTGTTAGAGAGGACCCGAAGGTTGTGAATACTACCTCCCCCAGGTTCAACCCCAACGCCCGTTGCGCTTATCACTCTGATAGCCCGGGGCATAACACAGATGACTGTTGGGCCCTAAGGAACAAGGTGCAGGACCTTATTGATGCAAAGGAGGTTCAGTTTGAGGCGCCCGAGAAGCCTAATGTGGTGACTGCTCCCATGCCTAACCATGGAGTAAATGCTATTGGGGATGAAGATGAAGTGGAAGAATCTGAGTTCAATAGCTGGATATACCCGACAACCGAAGATGGACTTAGCAACTGGACTTCCAAAGACTGCATGCCTGTTACTTTTGTCACGAAGTAATGAACTTCTTTGTTTTGGAATTGTAATAAACAATAATTTGAAACTCTATTGGCCCGGTGTCTTACCCGTGGCACCGTGGTTTTATTTGTGAGGGCTTTTATTTGTCACTGTCATATATCATGAATAAAAGCATTGGACGTTTTTCACATTTCAAATCTTGCGCTCCCTTTCTTTCTTTACATATATTGCAAAACAGCTGTATTTACACACACTCACTCATACAGGTTTCAATCTACTCTGGATCTCACTAGTAACGACTCTGCTACTGCCAGTTATGACTTCGAAAATCCGATCAACTTAGCCGAAGACGAAGGTGAAGATGATTGCGAAGTGCCTGGCGAGCTTGCAAGACTGTTACTCCAGGAAGAGAGGGCAATTCAACCACACAAAGAGCCGGTGGAAACAATAAATCTGGGTACTGAGGCGGACAGGAAGGAAGTCAAAATTGGTGCCAACCTGGAGCTCAGCGTGAAGCAACGGTTGATCCAGATGCTGCATGACTACATGGAAATCTTTGCCTGGTCTTACGAAGTCATGCCTGGGTTGGACACCGACATTGTGGTCCATCATTTTCCTACTAAGGAAGACTGCCCTCCGGTTAAGCAAAAGGTCCGCCGTATGCGTCCAGAGATGTCCGAGAAGATCAAAGCTGAGGTTATGAAGCAATTTGATGCCGGGTTTCTAGCAGTGACTTCTTACCCTCAGTGGGTTGCCAATGTAGTGCCGGTACCGAAGAAAGATGGTAAGGTCAGAATGTGTGTCGATTACAGGGATCTGAACAGGGCAAGCCCCAAGGATGACTTCCCCCTACCTCACATTGACATTCTGGTTGACAATACTGCTCAGCACAAGGTTTTCTCCTTCATGGATGGTTTGTCATGTTATAATCAGATCAAGATGGCTCCTGAAGATATGGAAAAGACTACCTTCGTTACTCAGTGGGGCACCTTCTGCTACAAGGTCATGTCGTTCGGGTTGAAAAATGCTGGGGCAACCTACCAATGTGCCATGGTTGCTTTATTTCATGACATGATCCATCATGAGATTGAAGTGTATGTCGATGATATGATCGCAAGGTCCCAAACTGAGGAGGAACACCTTGACCATCTGCAGAAACTGTTTGACCGTTTGAAACTGTACAAGCTGAGGTTGAACCCGAACAAGTGCACCTTCGGGGTAAGATCTGGAAAGTTGCTAGGCTTCGTTGTAAGCGACAAGGGTATTCAAGTGGACCCTGCCAAGGTTAAAGCCATACAAGAGATGCCAGTGCCCAAGACAGAGAAAGAGGTCAGAGACTTTCTAGGATGTCTGAATTACATTGCCTGATTCATCTCGCACCTAACTGCTACTTGTGAACCAATCTTCAAGCTGCTGAAGAAAGATCAGGTAGTACGTTGGAACGATGAATGTCAGGCCGCTTTCGACATAATCAAAGAGTATCTCCAAGAACCACCCATCCTTATGCCACCGGTTGAAGGGAGACCTCTGATACTATACCTAACAGTGCTTGACAGCTCAATGGGGTGTGTGCTGGGGCAGCATGACGAGTCTGGCCGAAAAGAGCATGCCATTTATTACCTTAGCAAAAAGTTTACCGACTGTGAGACCCGATACTCACTGCTCGAGAAAACTTGTTGCGCTTTGGTATGGGCTGCTCGCCGGCTGAGACAGTATATGCTGACTCACACTACTCTGTTGATCTCAAAGATGGATCCAATAAAGTACATATTTGAAAAGCCTGCTCTGTCTGGAAGAATAGCAAGATGGAAAATGATATTGACAGAATACGATATCCAGTACACAACTCAGAAAGCTATCAAGGGAAGCGTATTGGCAGACCACTTGGCACACCAGGCAGTAGACGACTATCAGTCAATGAACTTTGAATTTCCTGACGAGAGTATCATGATAGTGACTGATTGTGAAGTACCTGGACCGGATGAAGGACCTGAGGAAGGATCCCGATGGTCTATGCACTTTGACGGAGCCTCCAATGCTTTGGGTAACGGTATCGGCGCTGTAATCATATCCCCTCAAGGCACTCATACTCCACTTACTGCCCGGCTATGTTTCAACTGCACTAACAACATGGCGGAGTATGAGGCATGCATCATGGGTCTTCGAGCTGCGATCGACTTAAGGATCAAGTTTCTGAGTGTCTTCGGAGATTCCGCTCTCGTGATCAATCAGATCAAAGGGGAGTGGGATACGAAACATTCGAATCTTATTCCTTACAGAGAATGTGTGTTGACATTGATCCCCCATTTCATAGAGATAACTTTTGAACATTTCCCAAGAGAGGAGAATCAGTTGGCGGACGCGTTAGCTACGATGTCTTCCATCTTCAAAGTCAAATGGGACAATGAGGCTCCCCGGATCATCATCTGGAAACTGGACGAACCGGCATACTGTTGTGATCTTGAGACTGAGTTGGTGACTGAGAAACCTTGGTATCATGAGGTGAAGAGATATTTGGAAGCTCAGGAGTATCCTGAAGGTGCATCTGTCAACGATAAGAAGTTTCTGAGAAGGTTCGCAGCGAAATTCTTCCTTAGCAACGACATCTTGTATAAGCGAAACCATGATTCGACCTTACTGCGTTGTGTGGATAAGACTGAAGCAGAAAGGATCATGGAAGAGCTACATGAAGGTACCTTCGGAACACATTCCAGTGGACACACCATGGCAAAGAAAATCCTTCGGGCAGGATATTTCTGGTCCACAATGGAAGCTGATTGTTACCAACATTCTCGGACGTGTCACAAGTGCCAGATTTATGCTGATAAGGTGCATGTTCCTCCAGTTCCTCTGAATGTCTTGACAGCACCTTGGCCTTTTGCAATGTGGGGCATAGATATGATCGGCGAGATCAGACCTACGGCATCCAATGGGCATCGCTTCATCCTGGTAGCAATTGATTACTTCACGAAGTGGGTTGAAGCAGCTTCCTACGCTACGGTAACCAAGACTGTTGTGGCACGGTTCATTCGGCATAATCTGATCTGTCGATACGGCGTCCCAGAAAGGATCATTATGGACAACGGTACCAATCTCAATAACAAGATGATCACTGAGCTCTGCGAGCAGTTCAAGATACAGCACCACAACTCTTCTCCTTACCGGCCGAAGATCAATGGGGCTATAGAAGCAGCAAATAAGAACATTAAGAAAATCGTGCAGAAGATGACAGTGACTTATAAAGATTGGCACGAGATGTTACCGTTTTCTCTACATGGGTACCGTACCTCAGCCAGGACGTCAACCGGGGCAACTCCTTTCTCCTTGGTCTACGGTATGGAGGCAGTTTTACCGATCGAAGTGCAAATACCCTCTCTTCGGATAATGAAGGATTCAAATCTGAATGAAGATGATTGGATCCAGACACGACTTGATCAGCTAAATCTGATTGACGAAAAGAGACTTGCTGGTATTTGTCATGGTCAAACGTATCAAAAACGGATGATCAGGGCATTTAACAAAAAGGTCAGACCACAAGAATATCAAGTTGGGGATCTGGTAATCAAGCGCATCATTCTTCCTCAGAGTGATCCAAGGGGCAAATGGACCCTTACGTATGAAGGGCCATTTGTGGTTAAACATGTGTTCTCAGGAGGAGCCATGATTCTAAACAATATGGATGGTGACGACCTTCCTCACCCCGCCAATGCAGACATGGTAAAAAGATACTACGCATAATAAAGACCCGCTAGGTTGACATACCTAGGCAAAAATTAGGGCTTCCCGGCGAACCAAAAGGGTTCGGGCAAAATTAAGGGATGAAATGAAAAAAATTTGTACACCTGGCAAGTCGAAAACCTGAAAAGGCGACTTGGGCAAAAATGGGTATCCCGGTGGACTGAAAACCCGAAAGGGAGGTCCAGGCAAAAGTTAGGGATAAAGCGTAATACTATGTCTCATTGGATCACTTTGTATCCGGAATCCGGTATCAACATCAAGTTCAGACGGTATTGATCAATCAGCTTCATCTTCGGTTAGGTCATCAAGTGATGAGACGCTCAAAGATATAAAGGCGATAGCAGAGTTGGAACCCAATGGGATTATTCTTTTCACACAGCTGTTTTATTTTCCTTTGTACAAATTTGTATAAACTCTTATTCGGCGGCATTCTCTTACTAGGACGTCAGCCTCTTGTACATAAACGCCTATTTACAGGCAATTCAAAAATCAATACAAATACACTTTTCAGTTAAAATTGCCAATTATTTTCCTTTTCTGTTTTGTTTTGTGAAGGACGTCCAAGGTTCAATTTGTGATATATGCATTTGACAATAACTGCTAACTCATAAATATTTGCATACGAAACAAAGGATTAATTACAGGTAACATTAGAAACAGGGGCAATGATGAGTGGTCTAAGCGATCTAATTGTTCTGTCCACCAAGGTATCAAGGTAGGTTCAGCCAAAGAACATAACCAATATACCTTAATTCCCCAGAGAGTAAACCAGCAAGTCAATGCACTCTCCCCAAGCTATACCATCAGCCTTAAGGAAGTTGGATTATCCCCAGCAGATCTCAACATTCCTCAGTGCAATATACAAACATTCCTAACAAGCATCCCCGGCAGTCTTGATCTAAGATTGTTCCCCGGTGGTATACAGACATCCAGCGGAGCCACTTCCCCAATACATCTCAAAAAAATTTTCCCCAGGAGAGTCCAGTCCAGAAGTTTCCCCAGGAAAGTTCAATCCATCTCCCCAGCAGGAAGCTTATCCCCAGTAGATTCTGGAAGTTTTCCCCCCTGCAGAGCACGAATGCGTCCCCCGGCTTTATTCAAAGGTTATTTCCCTACCAGGATATAACTGGGTTATCCTCAGCCAAAAGCCACAGAAAGATCGTCCTCGGCGAAGTCTTCCCATCCCCAGTGGAGTCTATCAATTCCTTCAACATAACATATCAAGGGTATCTCCCAGCGGAGTTATCATCAAACATCTCAGCAGAGTACCTCTCTTCCCACAGAGTATTGTCCCCAGCAAGACTGCTAGGATAATTTTCTCCCCGCAGAGTAATCCATTCGCCAAGCTTATTCCCCAACGGAGTCATCTTCTCCTACCGGTTTATTCTTGCAACCATCATCCCCAGCGGAAACAAGAAGCTCTTTTCTTCCACGTCAGCCCGGGATTCAACTTCCCGGCATCCGTCAAGGATTTATTTTCCTAAGACGAAAACATACATTCATAAACAACACATCTTCATACATTATAGCATGCATATACGTGTCATGAACATACAATCTCATTCATTCTGAGAGCATCTCGCATGTCATACATCATGACATCACATACAACTAACGTTTTGTCTTTTCAGGACAAAAGTTAATACAAAGATAATTGCTATCAACTGTCGTGATTCCAGATCCGATTCCTGTATCTTGCCAGGGTGTATCTGTTGACAACTACAGTACCAGACTCGATTCCTGTATCCTGACAGGGCACGTCTGAAGAGTTCGAAGATCCGATTCCTGTATCTTGCTAGGGAGTATCTGTTGACGACTACAGTACCAGACTCGATTCCTGTATCTTGACAGGGCACGTCTGAAGAGTTCGAAGATCCGATTCTTGTATCTTGCCAGGGTGTATCTGTTGACGACTACAGTACCAGACTCGATTCCTGTATCTTGACAGGGCACGTCTGAAGAGTTCGAAGATCTGATTCCTGTATCTTGCCAGGGAGTATCTGTTGACGACTACAGTACCAGACTCGATTCCTGTATCTTGACAGGGCACGTCTGAAGAGTTCGAAGATCTGATTCCTGTATCTTGCCATGGTGTATCTGTTGACGACTACAGTACCAGACTCGATTCCTGTATCTTGACAGGGCACGTCTGAAGAGTTCGAAGATCCGATTCCTGTATCTTGCCAGGGAGTATCTGTTGACGACTACAGTACCAGACTCGATTCCTGTATCTTGACAGGGCACGTCTGAAAGTTCGAAGATCCGATTCCTGTATCTTGCCAGGGAGTATCTGTGGACGACTACAGTACCAGACTCGATTCCTGTATCTTGACAGGGCACGTCTGAAGAGTTCGAAGATCCGATTCCTGTATCTTGACAGGGCACGTCTGAAGAGTTTGAAGATCCAATTCCTGTATCTTGCCAGGGAGTATCTGTGGACAACTACAGTACCAGACTCGATTCCTGTATCTTGACAGGGCACGTCTGAAGAGTTCGAAGATCCGATTCCTGTATCTTGACAGGGCACGTCTGAAGAGTTCGAAGATCCGATTCCTGTATCTTGCCAGGGAGTATCTGTTGACGACTATAGTACCAGACTCGATTCCTGTATCTCGACAGGGCACGCCTGAAGAGTTCGAAGATCTGATTCCTGTATCTTGCCAGGGAGTATCTGTTGACGACTACAGTACCAGACTCGATTCCTGTATCTTGACAGGGCACGTTTGAAGAGTTCGAAGATCCGATTCCTGTATCTTGCCAGGGGGTATCTGTTGACGACTACAGCACCAGACTCGATTCCTGTATCTTGACAGGGCACATCTGAAGAGTTCGAAGATCCGATTCTTGCATCTTGCTAGGGAGTATCTGTTGACGAATACAGTACCAGACTCGATTCCTGTATCCTGCCAGGGCACGTCTGAAGAGTTTAAAGATTCGATTCCTGCACCCAGCCAGGGCACATCTACATAAAGAATTTAAAAGATCAACTCCTGCAACAGACCAGGTAATTTTCTTTCTTTCTCAGGTACGCAAGTTCTCGCTAAGGAATCTCTTACGCGATCGACACCTCCTGATGGCATCTATAAGCCCATCTCCACAATTATCCATCACAGTCCCAAATGGCATCTATAAGCCCATTCCCGACATCACACTGTTGATACTCTACTATGTGAGTGCAAATTTCTGGGCACTCTAGTGTTCAATCATCTTCCACCTTCAGATCACGAAAGGCACACACGCCAATCTACATCCTCAGGTCTAAGAAGATTGAACAAGGGCAACTATTGTACCCCAAAATTTTCCCTCCCATAATCTTCAAAGTTATGACAAGCAAATGGTTCAAAGTCTACTCAAGGGCTACACAGTCAACCATCCTCATAAGCCAGTCAAACTAGGGTTTTGGTTCTTGCAAGGAAGTTGAAGTTTTCAAGGGCTCAATCAAGTCTCCCATGCTCATGCACATTGTCAAGTACATACATGTCAAGTTTCAAGGCTCACAAGGTCAAGTTGCACAGTCAAAAACCCTAATTGCTCAACAGTCCACTGTAGGGGCAAAATGGTCATTTGGCAGTCAAAAGTCAAAATTTTTGGTCAACATCTTATTTTGAGGCCACAAACATCATTTGATCAATGCTTGATCATGATTCTCAAAGTTTGGCTCAAAAAAGTCTCAAGATGCAAAAGTTTCTATTTTTGGACAGCTGAAAAGTCAACTGTAACTTGACCAAGGCATAACTTTTTCATGGTTCATCAGAAAAATCCCATCCAATGCTCATCTTGAAGGGGAAGACATTTCCTACAACTCATCTTCACACTCCAAGTCCAAGAAATGCTCTCACAAAAAGTTATCAATTTCAACATTATAGGTCATTTTCAAAAGTCAACAAAAAGGGACTTTAAGTCAAAGACCATAACTTGAGATTGGTAAATCAAAATGACATGGGACCAAAGACATTGGTTAGAGGACTTCAAGACCTTTCTATAATGTCCAAGAACATGATCAAAGCTTAAAAATTGAGCAAGATATGCATTGGAGAAGTTGGGAAATTTTTGTGAAATGGCCAAAATCATTTATCCTTGAAATTTCATTTTTGACAAAAGGGCCCCACTTTTTCCACTTGAATTAGCTTGGCCATGCTTCCCACGTGTCCCACCTTTTATTTCAATATTTAAAATTAATTTTTTCATTTTTATTAGATTTTATTGGATTTAATTCATTTTAAATCCTTTAAAATCAAATAAAAATCAAAAAGGTTAATTAAAAGGGATATTTGGCTTTGATTAGCTTTGATACATCATTATGCATATCCCATATTCGTGCCAAGGCTAAATGAAGCAATAATTCAAAAATTGGTTCAAAAATGGAAGGTTGTTAATGGAGGTTTATGGAAATCTTGAACTTGAATGCCTTGCATTATTGGCCCTTAATTCCAATTGAAATACATTGCATAATGTATATACAAGTGATCAGACACAAGAATAACACAGAAGCTGCGCTGCAATCTCAGAACGAACTTGGCATTTTCACACAAAAATTTCAAAACTGAAAACTTCCTTAGAGCACTTTTTGAGTCCCCATTTTGATCCAAACACCTTCCTGAGGTCCCAAGGAAACTCTAGCAATCAAAACCACGCCTAAACGTGCAAAGAACCAGTCCCACGAAGCTACACAGTTTGTCCTTTTTTTCAGAAATGCATAACACGATTCATACACTTTCATTGATTTTTATTGTTTGATTTGCACTAATGAGAGTTCCCTGAAGCTATTGGTGCCACCCAATTGAGTTATAGGCGCTTGAATCAGAATCTACCATGTACAAAAACTAGGGTTCCTGAAACTTCAGATTGGGGCTTTAGGTATATGGTAAAATTAGACTCTAAAATCAGTATGAACAAGATCGTGGCCACATGACAATTCCAAATCACCCATCGCGCTCAATTTATGAGTGAACGTGAGCTATTCGCTATTTTCAAAAAGCCTGTGTTTTGGGGGGGTTTAAAACCCCCGCTATCCCTTTTTTTTTACAGGAACATTCGGAGAAGACGACTGCGTGGCATGGTGTGAGTGGATGGTTTGAATTCCAGCGCCCTTTTTTTATTTCATAACACTAATGTCAATTTTGTTTTATATTATTTGTTTTTTATCCTATGTACAAAGCACGCAAATGGTTCAATTGGTCAAAGCATTAGCTGGTAAACACTGGGACCTGGGTTCGAATCCCAGGTCCCCTTAATTTGTTTCTATTATTTTGTTTAACCCTTTCCCATGCAGCTTCCATCCTAATGACCACCATGAAGCCCAACGCCTCTTCCTGCCACGCGCCTGGAAAGGTCAATCCAAAGGCTATCATGTGAGTTCCATCATATGCACTGGTCAACGCTCCACATACAAGTCTGAAAGGTCAGAAGGGGCCTCATTCAAATGGGCTTAATTCCTCAAATCACCTCCAAAATTGGGTCTACCACCCCCTATGGTTTGCATTATTTTGATTTTTATTTTCTATTTGATTTCTTTTATTTCTTTTTAATGCTTAATTATTTCTTTTTATTAAATTAATTTTCATAATACAAAAAATACAAAAAAAGGTCAAAAAGTCAAAAATAAAATATGTTTGTTATTTAATTCACTAATATTTTATTTTGTAAATAAATTCAATAATTAATTTAGTTTTAATTTTAAGTTGTTAACTTTAATGTTTTTTTCTCAATAACTAAAAAAATATATAAAAAAATAGGTCTTTAGCACATTTTTATCTTTTTTTAATTAAATATTTTTATTTTCTTATTATAATTATCATTAACCATTAATTAATTTTGTAAATACTTGTAATTAATCAATTAGGTTTAAATTAGGTTTAACTTAGACAATCTTCTTTAATAAATTTAAAAAAAACAATTAGAACTAGAATTATTTGACTTTTAATTCCAATTTAATTTTCTTTAATTCCATAAATCCAAAAACATCAAAAAATAAGTTCTTGCTTTATTTAATAATTAAACAAATTTTCAATTTCAATTTAATTCCTTTAAAGGGTCCAACGCCCTCGCATTCGATTATATTTTCTTTTCGCGCGTTTATTTTATTTCTTTTTTATGAATGTATTGTATTTGCCCCAAAGCCCTGTAATAGTTAATTAGGCATTTACTCTCTGCACTTTATTTTAAATCGGGTCTTGGTTTAATTTGGAGATGTAGACCCGCGCCTTTGTAATAGCGTAGGACCTTTATCTTTTCCGCACTTTAAATTCCCGCACCTTTAAACTGTTAACAATCACATGAAAGAATGAATGCCCAAAAATAAAATCAAAACGTAGATCACCAATGCATGACAAGACAAATAATAAACTAAAAATGACACACAATTCACACACCACTCTTTGGGTACGCCTCACTTCTGCCTTGCCCCTCGAAAGGTGGTCATCGAGTATAGGACGTCTTAGTAAGTCCTTATGTCCATGAACGTGGCATAAGGGTAGCTTCTAAGGTATCCTACTGTTGCTCTGGTGATCACACTGTTGCCTTGCCCCTCGAAACGTGGTCGTCGAGTACAGGACGTCTTAGTGAGTCCTTATGTTCCATTGATCTAGTTGCCTCGAAACGGTTGCCTCGGAATAAAAAGATCAATGGCATAAGGGTAGCTTCTAAGGTATCTTACTATTGCTCGGTGACCACACTGTCCCTAACCCTCGAATTGACCCGAACACCTCCAACGGTGGTGCTACCTACCTCTCAATGGTGGGATGGCACTACCTTAAGGACATTTACACAGCCTAATTCCTTAGGGTAGGTAGATTCTCTTAAGTACTTGCTCTTTCTCAAAACAAACAAAATACTTTTCACACTACACTTTCAAAAGCTTTCAAAACAAATTTTTCAAACACTCTTGAGGACAGATACAAGAGTTATTCATAAATCTTTCGAAGAAACTCTTTTTTCAAAACCCACACACATTTGAAAAGCAAACATTTTGAAAACATAAGAGCAAGTACCTAAGAGCCCGTGGATAACCACGGATAGAAAGGGTGCTAACACATTCCCTTTCTATAAATCTACCTCCCGAACCGAGAAACAATCTCAATAAGGAATTTTTCTGTGCTTTTGTCCTTTCCATTTGGAGAAAATAAAAGACGGTGGCGACTCTTGCTTACCGTGACATTTCGCGAAACCAGCTAAAAAACAGTCAGTTCCAGATCCACCGATCACATAGACCGTTATGGTCGAAGTAGTATAAATAGAAGTATTAGTATTAGGATTTCGGGTGTCATATCTATTGTACAAAAATACTCAGTAAACATTCAAATTACCACATGGCTAGGGAAACGAATGCAAGAGCAATGTACGTATGATAGCACCACATATTTATGATTTAATAAAAAACCTTTTATCATTTCCAGTACTTTCCTTTATCTTTCTGCCAAATACCATTTACAAGTTTTCTCATTTAAAGTCTTTTTATTCGAAATCTTTTCATTGATGCCTTACATTTAAATGCTTTCTTTCCATTTCAAACACTTTACATTTCAGAAAACTGTCATATTTTTCATGCCTTTATCTTCAAGTTTTTATCCTTCGAACGCCTATTTTACTTAAAGTCATTTTACAGATTTCTTGCATTAAACGCTTTCTTCGCATTTCGAATCTTTTACATTAACTGTTTTGTTTTACGTTTCGAAGCCATTTACTTGTCTTTTATGCAATTTTACATGTCTTTACAATTAACATTTATTCATGCAATTTAGTTTCGCGCACATATATTTTGATCACACCTTTAGATCTTTAAGAGAGAAATCGAAATAAGTCAAACACCTACACAACATTTTAAATACCAACCATGAATACCTGTTCGATCATGAGAGTTACCCTAATGACCAACAAGTCCTAGGATCAATCTAGTCGATCCCGCGAGTTACCAGAGAAATTGAATAACAGTCAGTAAGTTTATTCGATAGTTTGGAAGACTAGCGGTTGTTTACCAGAAATCACTGGAAACAAATTGGCACACCTGGTGGGACCCAATCGTTGGACATTAGAAATAAAGATTGTTGAGACATAACCATTATAAAAACGTTGGAACCTAAGAAATTTGTTGTTTTATGAACCTAAGAAGTGGTAAAATAACCAACAGCAACCAACCCTTATCCAGAAGAAAACGTTTGAACAAGATGTCTAATTCTGACAATCAACAAGGGGAACAAAATGCCCCACATACAACAGGCACTAATGTATCCGCTTCGATGGGAACATCTAATGTGATCCCTTCAAATGCACAGTCTGTTGCATCTTCAACCAGTAACATAGCCACCAATGGAGTAAGTGGCATATCAACAAATAGTTCGATCTTAGGAAATACTGGAACCATTGGTTATCCTGGGGGATTTGTTCCACCATCAGGGACACAAACCCATTTCGCCACTCCACTAACTAGACCACCCGGTTACGATAGTAATAGAACCAGAAATTCCTCTTATGGAATGCCAACATCTTTTATGGCAGGTTTACACAATTCCACATCGAATTCATCACCACAATTAGGGTCTGGGTCTGGGGCAAACCAGTTTATGACAAATAACCAAGGGTCAGTGGGTTATAGTACAATGCCTATTTTAACCACGGAAAACCAGTTAGCCTTTAGGCAATTGATGGATGACAGTAACCATAATATGATAGGGGTATTAGCACAAACTATGCAGGAAATATTTGCCCCAATAGTACAAAATGTGACTGTGACAAACAGAGAAAACGCTGATAACATGAGTCGAATAGCAGATTTCTTTGCTCCCCCAGATAGGCGTAGGCAGAATCAGGCGGGAATTCGAGCAAACATCCCTGTTATGGAACAAGTTGCTAATGACCCAAACTATAGACCACCTAGAGAAGAAGTTAACTTGGGGGCAAGGGCATAAAGGCTAGAAGCCCCAATGATCCCAGGCCCACAAAGAGAAATTATGGAACCAGGGGCAAGGTTCGAAAGGCTAGAAGCCCCAGAGTTTCGAGAAGAACAGCCTAGGGGGGTTGTCATGGTTGGTCGAAATCAAGATGCTGATGCTGTCGTTCATAGAATTCGAAACGATAACATCTTGGCAGAAAACAATTTAACCACCATGATAGAGAGAGTCATGGCCCAGAATGGCCTCAACATAGGAATTAGAAGGCCAAATTATGCTTCTCCTATATTAGATTGCATAATGCATACTGAATTACCAAGAGGATATAAAGTCCCTAAATTTACAAAGTTCGCTGGGGATACCAATGAGTCAACAGTCGAACACATAGCCAGATATCTAACCGAAGCGGGAGATATAGCCAATAATGAAGATCTCAGGATCAAATATTTCCCAAGTTCCTTGACTAAAAACGCCTTCACATGGTTTACCACTTTGCCTCCTGGGTCCATTGATACTTGAGCTCTTTTGGAGAGATTATTCCATGAACAATTTTACATGGGACAGTCGAAAATAAGCTTGAAGGAATTAGCCAGTGTCAAGAGAAAGTTCACCGAACCCATAGATGATTATCGGAATAGATTTAGGCTTTTGAAATCCAGATGTTACACAGTAGTGCCTGAACATGAGTTAGTCGAAATGGCCACTGGTGGCTTGGATTACTCTATTCGAAAGAAACTAGACACTCAATATTTGAGGGACATGGCTCAATTAGCCGACAGGGTTCGACAGGTCGAAAGGCTAAAGGCCGAGAAGGCCAGAGTCTTTAAGAATAACAAGAAAGAAAGGATCTCCTATGTTGGAACTGAGGAAGCAGAAGATTATCCTGAATTCGAATTCGAAGAAGTCGAAATCGACCTCGCTGAATTAAAACAGGCTCCACCTTACTCCTGCAAATTATTGGTTCCCACAAAAGGGAAAGAGATTGTTGAAAATGAGAAAAGTGACAAATTTCCAAAGAAGGTTTATACCTTCGATGTCACTAAATGTGACGAGATTTTTGATTTACTTGTCAAAGATGGCCAACTCATTGTGCCATCAAACGTCAAAATACCTCCTTTAGATCAAAGAAAGAAGAGAGGATTTTGCAAATATCATAGTTTCCTAGGCCACAAAACCTCACAGTGTTTTCTTTTCAGGGACCTAATTCAGAATGCAATCAAGGATGGCAGACTGAAGTTTGCTGATAAAGCAAAGATGAAAGTGGACGAAGATCCTTTGGACGTGGCAGACACCAACTACTCCGAGCCTGCATGCATTGGAGAGATTAACATGGTGGAAGCTGAACAAAGTGATGTCCCAATAGGAGAGAAAGGTACTGAAAACGAAAGCTGGGTGATAGTCGAAGTCGATAAGGAGGTCACTGAAGACGTCCAGAAGCTACCAGAGACTTCGATTGAAGCAGCACCCTTAGTTGTTGCAAAAGAAATCCAGGCTACTGAAGTCAGGAAAATCAAAACCAAGAGTTAACACAGGTCACTGAAGGCCTGAGGCTAGAATTGGAGAGAGTCCAAATCACGAAGCCAACTTCCCCTCAGAAGGAAATATGGGACACTCTAGGGGAACCCAGTGGAAAATTTGACTATTTGGTCAAATATTCTGCCCCAGAGAGTTCGAAGGTCCACATTGAAGATATCAAACCCACGGGATGGGGAGATGATGAAGCTGAAGGGGAGGATGTTGAGGTAAACATGGTGAACATGGAAAGACCTCACTCTGAGATGGAGGAGGTAGAAAAATACTTAGAAAAAGAGAAGTATAAAATGGAGGATAATCATGTTGGAGATGCTAGTCTCAAGGATTACCTCATGACATGCCACAAAGGAGATACAGGCATGATACTGTGCCCTAGGTGCAGCATCCTCTGCAATCAGAGAATCGCTGCGAATTTCGAAAGGGTACAAAGGGCTCGAACTGGCAACAATTGGCGCCAGGATAACCAGTTGTTCAGGTGTTATCCTAAGGTTGGAGAAAGTTTGCTGGAATTTGTGTTTTGCTGCTACAAAGGGGCAACCAAGTGCTTGATATGCCCAAGGTGTTCTGCTGTGTATGACCAAAGCATGGCCAGAGCCTTCGAAACGATTCCCTTCGCCCCTTGCTGGAACCATCAAGAAACTGTGCAGATGGGCCCACGTTTCGATAGCAGACACAAACAATGAAGGCCTGATAGCCCTCACCCCAAGGCTGTTCGAAGAGTGACTTTCAAACTCCCTGCTAAAGTGCCAACCGACAGATGGTTGCAAGTCAGAAATGACAAAGGCAAAAACAGATGGAGAAACACCGAACGAAATGCACGCCATGCTATGACATACAGAAGGCAATTCAACATAGCAAAGAGGGAAGAGGTAAGATTAGAAAACTACAAAGGAAGGAACCCCATGTCGAGATCCCAGTGGCGCAGGCAACAGAGGATTCGAAAGGCTGAGAGGGAAGCTGTGGCAAATAAAGGGGTCACTTCAATAAAGAACCAAGGTGAATCTAGCACCAACAAACCAAAAAATCAAACTGAAGACAAACCTCCAGTTAATAGGAGGCTTTTCTCTGAAGTACAACTGGATGAACCAAAGGAATACACTCCAGGCCCAGAAGAAGACGAAAATATGATAACAGATAACTTCGAATCGGAGGGGGAGTCTTCTTTCAACCTAAATTATAACGTGGTATCTGTGCTTCCCTGTGAATTTGGACATGAAACCGAAATTGATGAATATGAGGAAGAAGATACCACAGATTTGATGAAGCATAGGCCTGTGTGCTACTATGTGATGGACAATGGGGCTGTCGAGGAGCAAAATGCGTTCTTCGAACGTCCAGAACCTGCTATGAAGAACCATCTTAAGCCACTATTTATTCGGGAAAAAGTTGGTGCCCATGGTGTGAATAAGGTTCTAGTGGATGGGGGTGTTGCAGTCAACTTGATACCCCACTTCATGCTGAAAAGATTAGAAATCCGCGAAGGGGACATCAAGCCCCATAATATGGTTCTGTCCAATTATGAGGGGAAAGTGGGCAAAACACTGGGAGTGGTCCAGTTGGAATTGACTATAGGCTCAAGCTGTAGGCCCACCATGTTTATGGTGATCGAAGCCAAGGCCAACTACAACTTATTGCTGGGAAGGGAGTGGATCCATGGCGTAGGGGCAGTTCCTTCGTCAATGCATCAGCGACTAGTTCTATGGAGAGATGATGGGATCGTGGAAAACATCGAAGCAGACCAGAGTTACTTTATGTCAACAGTCAATTTAGTTGACAAGAGGGATTATGATAAAAATCTGGCAAAGATTGCTCCGTGTGTTCCAAATGATGAGATCAACGAAACCAGAAACGCCCACTACTACATGACCCTTCGCCATGATGGCCTATACTGGGATAGAACAATAATTAATGGAGAAGAGGGAGTCGAAAGTACTATACAAAGACGGCCAGCAGGATGGGACTTCGACAACCTTATCCATGACTGAGTCCATCTTTTTTGAAAGGATTTCGGCCTATATGGCTGAGAACGAATCAAAGGCGGCCTTAGAGGCTGAAATAAATAAAATAGCTATAAAGATGAAAGAAATAAGTGGGGATGGCTCGAAATGCTCACCCCTCGAAGAACTTGAGATGGATCAAAGGTTGGATGCCATCTACGATAAAGAACCCTTAGGCTTCGAAAGGGACCCCATAGACTCATGTGCCAAAATGTTGGCACAGGATCCACTCGAAGAAGTCAACTTAGGGGATGAAAAAACGAAAAGAATAACCTACATAAGTGAAAAACTTAGCCCAGGCCTCATGCAGGAAGTAATCGAAGTCCTCAAGAAAAACAAAGATTGCTTCGCATGGGATTATGATGAAATGCCTGGTTTAAAGAGGGAGTTGGTCGAACACAGACTGCCAATCAAAGATGGCAAGAAGCCCATCAAACAAACTCCCAGAAGATTCGCACCAGCGGTTCTCACAAAGATTAAAGCTGAGATCGAAAGGTTGCTGCATTGCAAATTCATCAGAACCACAAGGTACGTCGAATGGTTAGCAAATATAGTACCTGTTATTAAGAAAAATGGTTCTTTAAGAATTTGCATAGATTTTAGGGATTTAAACACTGCAACCCCTAAAGATGAGTACTCTATGCCTGTGGCAGAAATGCTAGTAGATTCTGCTGCAGGGTTCGAATACTTGAGTATGTTAGATGGATATTCTGGGTATAATCAGATTTTCATTGCTGAAGAAGATGTTGCAAAGACAACATTTCGTTTCCCAGGAGCCTTAGGCACCTACGAATGGGTGGTGATGCCTTTTGGTTTAAAGAACGCTGGGGCAACTTATCAAAGGGCAATGAATTCAATTTTTCATGATTTCATTGAAACCTTCATGCAGGTGTATATTGATGATATAGTCATCAAATTTGTATCTGCAGAAACACATTTGCATCATTTGAGCCAATCATTCGAACGAATGAGAAAACATGGCTTAAAGATGAATCCCCTTAAATGTGCATTTTTTGTGCAGGCTGGAGATTTCCTTGGTTTTGTGGTTCACAAGAAAGGGATTGAGATCAACCAGAACAAAACCAAAGCCATAATGGAGACGAAAGCACCTACGTCAAAAACGGAGTTGCAATCTCTGCTAGGGAAGATTAATTTCCTCAGAAGATTCATTTCGAATCTGAGTGGAAGAACCCAAGCTTTATCTCCATTGCTTCGTCTAAAGCAAGGTCAAGCCTTCGAATGGAACGAAGCCCATCAGGAGGCATTTGACAGGATAAAAAGATACCTCTCTCAGCCTCCTATCTTGTCTCCACCTTCATGGGGGAAGCCCATGAGATTGTACATATCTGCCTCTGAAGTTAGTATAGGTAGTATGTTAGCACAAGAAGATAGCAATGGTATCGAAAGAGCCATATACTATTTAAGTAGAGTACTAAATGATGCAGAGACCAGATATAGCAATTTAGAAAAGCTATGTCTCTGTTTGTATTTCTCTTGTATGAAACTCAAGTATTATATAAAGCCTGTTGATGTTTATGTTTCATCTCATTTCGATGTCATTAAACACATGCTTTCAAAACCAAAATGCATAGCAGAGTTGGTAAATGGGCTTTAGCCTTAACAGAATATTCTTTGACTTTCATGCCTTTAAAAGCTGTGAAAAGTCAAGTGATTTCTGACTTCATTGTGGACCATTCATTGGTTGAGCAGACTGTCATGAGTTACGTCAAAATACAACCATGGAAATTGTACTTTGATGGTTCAACCCACATGAATGGAAGTGGTGTTGGAGTCCTTCTAATTTCTCCTGAAGGAATTCCAACAAAATTCAAGTATAAATTAGATGGTCCTCGTTGCTCAAACAACGAAGCTGAGTATGAAGCACTCATTGTTGGACTTGAAGCTTTGTTGGAATTGGGGGCAACTAGAGTCGAAATTAATGGAGACTCAGAATTAGTAGTCAAACAAATTACAAAGGAATATAAATGCATAAAGGAAAACTTGATGATATACTTCGTCATAGTCAACAGGCTACTTAGGAAATTTGAATGCATGGATATTCAACACATACCAAGAATAGAGAACCAAGAAGCAAATGACTTAGCACAGTTGGCTTCGGGTTATAAAGTTTCTACCAGGAACTTTAAGGATTTAGTTGAATTAAGGAGTAGAGTTATGGCTACTAGATTCAAACCATCAGATCTAGAAAGTATGAAATTGGGATATGCTGAGAAACAGGGATTCGAAATATTAGCCATAAACACTTTATCAGATGCAGATTGGCGAAGTCCACTGATGAGTTATTTAGCAAACCCAACTCTGAATGTGGATAGAAAGACAAAATACAGAGCATTGTCATATCTCCTCATGGGGAACGAATTGTTTAAAAAGACCCAAGAGGGCGTATTATTGAAATGCCTAGGAGAAAGTGAGGCATACTTAGCATTGTCAGAAGTCCACAATGGGGCATGTGGGGCACATCAAGCAGGCAATAAAATGAAATGGCTGTTATTTCGATACGGCTTGTATTGGCCTAGCATGCTCAAAGATTGCATGGACTTTGCTAAAGGATGTGAGGAATGTCAGAAACATGTAGGGATTCAACATGCCCCTGCAAGTGAGTTGCATTCGATCATCAAACCATGGCCATTTAGAGGATGGGCATTGGATTTGATAGGAGAAATAAATCCTGCTTCGTCCAAAGGACAGAAATATATCTTGGTAGGAATAGATTATTTTACCAAGTGGATCGAAGCTGTACCATTAATAGTTGCTGATCAAGAGGCTATTATTGAGTTTATACAAAAATACATTATCTATAGGTTCGGATTGCCAGAGAGCATAACCACAGACCAAGGCTCTGTGTTTACTGGTAGAAAGATGCAAGAATTTGCCCAAGAAATGGGGTTTAGATTGCTAACATCAACGCCATATTATGCTTAAACAAATGGCCAAGTCGAAGCAGCCAATAAAGTGATGATAGGATTAATCAAGAAACATATTGGTAAAAAGCCAAGAAACTGGCACAAAACTTTGGACCAAATACTATGGGCCTGTAGAACATCTCCTAAGGAAGCTACTAACACTACGCCTTTCCAACTCACATTTGGTCATGATGCAGTGCTGCCAGTAGAAATTCATCTACAATCAGTTTGAATTCAGAAACAAAACTAAATCCCAGCTGCATTATATTGGGAAATGATGATGAATGAATTAGTTGAGTTGGACGAAGTTAGATTACATGCATTGGAAATTTTGATGAGACAAAAAGAAAGAGTGGCCAGGACATACAACAAAAGGGTGAAGAAAAAAGTATTCATTATTAATGACTTAGTCTGGAAAGTCATATTGCCCATGGACAAGAAAAATAAAGCATTAGGTAAATGGTCACCTCATTGGGAAGGACCTTTTCGAATATTAAAAGTATTCTCAAACAATGCATACGAAATCGAAGAACTGGTGGATGATAAGCGTATCCTAAAGGTTAATGGGAAATATTTAAAGAAATATAAGCCACGCCTGCAGGAGATTCGAATAGTAACAACGTAACCAAGATATTATAAAAATGCCAAAATGGCAAGATGAGATGCCAAAATGGCGTTGTTCGAATATTACATATAAAAAACCAAATTGTAATCAAATAAACACTGAAATTTAGAAATAAGAATTATTCTTCAGTCTGTTGAAGGTACTTCGAAAAGATTCAAGTCTCTGTTGAGCGAAACGTCTGGCTCCTTCCAAGGTTGCCACTTCTCCCTTGAGTTGTTCTGCAGTTTCCATCTCTGCAAGCCCCTGGTTGAGAAGCTCTTCGAATTGGTTACCAGCAGTATTGGTTTCGAAGGCTATTTGTTGTTCTTTAGCCTCTTTAACCTTCTGTTGAAGCTCCTGAATCTGCCTTTCCCAGAGAAGTATGGACTCAGCTCGAGCCTCATAATCAGTTTTAGCTTGCTTTAGATGCATAGCTTGATCCTCAGCTTCTTGAGAGAGTTTTGAAGCTTGTTCATAAGCAGCATCCATTGCAATGCATTTTTCTTGAACCTTCTTGGCAGCAGATTCATCTTGGAGAAGGTAACCAGTTACGTTGTCCAGCAAAGACTGAAGATTGAACAAGATAGTACTAACTAGCAAGGAGCAAGTAGCAAGATTGACCTTTGTAAGCAACTCCTTCATAGTGTAGCAAGCAGTGCTATCTTGTTTGAGTACTTCGAATATATCCACATTGAGAATTGTTTTCCTGATCTTATTAAGAAGTACAATTCTTTCATCTATGGGGAGAGGATAGCTAGTCGAACTTGTGCCAGCCCTAGCAAGTGGAACGTCCCTTTGAGCCAGCTTCACCTTCATGTACCCAATAGGGTCATTTCGTCTCAGGAGTGCAAGTTCCTCGTCAGTCATTCGAGACAAAGAGGATTGAGGGAGTTCCACACGTAGGGGAGTCACGTCCATTTCAACCTCCATGGGTTTGTTGGTTGTGTCACCATCCCCTTCATTCGTTTCGTGCCCATGATCTTCTTCATCGTCATCCAAGTCCACCACTTCGATGTCTTCTTTTTCGCTGCTATTTGCATTGGACTCTGTCCTAGCAGTCGAACCATCATTGGCATCCTCCTCCTCAGACTCTTCTTCTGCAGATTCTTCGTCTCTTTGGCCAGAATCATCTTTCTCTCCTTCAGCTTGAGTGTCCTTTGGGTCCTCTTGAAGGGTTTCGAGAGGGGACTTTTGAAGAGAAGTTCTTTGCAAAGCCTCTGCAGATTCATGAAGTGGTGTTTCGTTTGTCTCTTTCAGAGGAGGAGAGGTACTTTGATCATCCTGCTGTTCAGAAGTTCCAGCCAGAACCGCCATATTGGAGGAACCTTTGTTCTGTACAAGGTTACTGGAATCTCCTTGAGGAGAGGAGTTGAGTGGAGCAGCAGCTTTTAATGGTGAGGTCGAAGTAGTGGAAGCTGGATTTAAGATGTTCTGCAAGGAGCAAAAGAATGTTAAAAGCATGCACTAAGATAATAAGAAATTATTATTTTCAAAGAGATTTAAAGTTCAATTTACCTGTGGACTCTCGGAGGAGAGGTTGCTAGCTATGCGTTCCAACATTGCGTTGGAGGTCGAAGGTGGAATTTTGGATTTGGGTGAGGGAGAAGCATCCCTGGAATCGAGTCCAGAGACACTAGTTGGAACGGTACTTTTTGAAATATCCTTCTTCTGCTTCTTCTTTGAAGCAGTTGGTAAGTTTCCTCCAGCCTTGGGGTCTTCCCCAGTGGTGTTTGATTTTCGCTTCTTTGGAGTAGTAGGAGGAAGTTTGTTGGTCTGAAAAGATTTAAACAAAGAGTTAGATGCAAATCATGAAACATTAGTGAATTCGAAACATCAAGGCTAAATGATTACCTATGGAGTTGGAACTCTGGTTGTTGTTGGTATTGTTGTTGTTGTTGTTGCAGCAATGGTTATTGTTTCGGATGGAGTCACATTGTCAGTGGTTTCGATAGAGGCTTGGGAGGCACTCCCTTCTTTCGACTTTGAGGCAGCTGTCTTTATCCTGATGGCTGAAAATCGAAACAATTAAGGCAGAAGTTAAAGATATGGAAAATGAAAAATGTTTGGGATTTTCCCAAGCATTTGCACATGTGCCTTGATCAGATTTAATCGACATGGCAGAAAGGTCGTAACGAAGGTGTCCTGGGAAATCGTGGAGCCAGTGTCGAGCCCATGTCACAGTCTCAGATGGCTTTGGTTTCTTTTGAAGATGTTTGAACATCTCTTTGTAAGTGAACCACCAAGGGTATGGGGGAAACCAAGCCAGAGCCAGTTCTGAGGTAGGTAATCTTGGGAATTTAGGTGGATGCATTTCGAATGCCAACCTATACCTATCCTCAGGTGACAACCCTGAAGGAAGTTTTAACTTAGAAACTTTTTGTTTGAATTTTTCCTTCAAGGTCTCAGCCGCTTGATGCACAGTGGATTCCAAGCGTGTGGGGTCATAAGTAGTTTCAAAATAATTTTGAAAAGCTTTAATCTCTTTGGCATGAGTAAACATACCTTTCTTGGCTGGTACCTGCACATCGAAGGCATCAATTAGTTTCTGCTGAATTGTAAGAGTATCGAACATATAAGTTTGATAAAACTTGGTCCACCATTCCAGAAACCCCTTAGCTGTAAGATGGGTAGGTTCGAAGGTTATTAGCTCAAACTGGGCAAAGCCTTGGTATTGTTCTTGCTGTAATTTTGCTTCCCGTGCCTTGAAAGTTCGCCCAGAGGTAATGGCCCTCTCAGTTTGAAATAAGGGTTCAGGAATTAGTTGGCATAAGCCAAACTGTCTCGAAACAAAATTTGGTTGGTAAGCGAAAAGGAAAATCTGATTCTTGGCAGGAGTTATTCTTGAAGAAATGAGTCTAGGTAGCAAAAGAGCTCTCCATACATCTTGAATCTCCTTGCTCTTGACAGCTTCTGAGAGAGCCATGGTGAACCAGGAAGGTCCATGAGCCCTCGAAGCAAAAGGTGCCATGGTCTCTTCGAACTTATGCCTCTTAGAGAATATCATGATGTACTTCGAGAATAGGACTTTGTAGTCATCTTTGTCGTCATTTGGAGTTAATCTTTGCAGCCTAGTGCCTTCGACTATTCTATCAGTTATTTCAGGGTCTTGTTCATCAATGGTGTTGGCAGTTGACAAGGAGGGTTCGAACATGGCATTTAGCCGTAGCTGAAGTAACCAAAAAGGGCCAGCCAACAGGATATTCTTGGAGGTATGAGATTTTAGGCTCGAAACAGCTGACCTTAGGCTTTCATAAAGGTCAACTAAGAGCAGTTCACTTAAGCACACTCTTCGATTCTCGTGCAAATCCCTAGCTAGAGGAATGAATCTACTGGCTACCTGTAGGGATCTACTGCAGAAAACATATCTTGACAGCCATAGGGTAAGGAAAGCAATGTGTTCTACATCAGACACACTATCTCCTTCAGCATGGTAATGGCTGATAAACTTGGAAAAACTTGCTAGTTTGACTTCGAAGTCGATTATACTCGAATGTTCTTCGTTGTCAGGGATATATGTTTCTCCTACTGGTGATAGCCCAGTGATGGCCGCTATGTCAAAGAAGGTAGGGGTAATCATTCCACCAGGGAGATGGAAAGTATTATAAGTACTGTCCCAGAAATAGAGGGACGCGAATAACAAAGGGTGGATGTAAGTGAAACCAGGCTTCGACAGCTTAATCAAGTTGTAGATACCTAATTCTTCCCATTGCTGGGATTTCTTAGCTTCTACCTTATTGAACCAGTTTTGGTAAGCAGTGTCGGAGGTGGGGCAAGATCGAAACGGTTTAAAATTACTCTTTACATAGTCTAATACAAAAGGGTCCTTAGGAGGAACAGTTGGATTTTCCATGGTGTTTGAGCCAGAATATTCCATTGCCTTAGGGGCGTCCATTTTGTTAAACAAGGGTTTGAAACTATAGCAAACTGGGAAAATTTTCCTGGTATCTTTTAAAATTTCAAAAACCGTAAGAGGGCCCATTAAAGCTAACCTCTTACCAGCAGCGATGGTAGGAATAAGTACCTGGGATGCATAAAGCATCTCTTTCTCCTTTGAGATCATCTGGGGAGTAAGAACAGATTGACCTTGGTGAGTGATAACCTTAATTTCCATTGTAGTTCCTGCGGTCTTTCCTTTCTTCTTGGAAACCTTTTTGAGTTGGGATGAAGTAGAAGAAGACATTTTTGAAGAATGTTGAAAGCTTAGGGTTTTCGGTGAGAGAATAAGGAGAAAAGATTCAGAATGTGGGAAGAAAAGAAAAAGACTAAGTTGATGATGTTTTATAATGTGGAAGTTTAAGCATCCACTAAATAAGGTTGTGATACGTGGAAATCATGGGTTGGTGTGATGAAGAGGTGGCGTGAAGTTAACATTGGTAGTAAGCGTGATTAAAGATAATCATTGTTTTGTAACTGCACCATACTGTGAGATGGCTCAAGGCGGTTAAGGAATCTAAAAAGTGTCATGATTGACGTGACTGAAGTCAAGTGCATTAAATGTTACGATGATTCGAAGGTCGCATCAAAATCTTGTGTATATGTTTAAAATAAGTATTTCTCAAAGGAATCGAAATACATATTTTAAATGGGCATTTTGTTGGCTGAAGATTTTGATAATATTATTAGAAGCAAATTAAAGTGGACGTTTCGATCGAAATGAAACAAAACGTCATGTTTCGAAATGGCAGAAGCAGTGTTTCGAATGAGCATATCAAAGCTTGGAGCTTCGAGTGGCAATTAAGAGAACATATCTAAAGAAGTCTCGAAATGACAACAAGGCTGTGTCTAAGAAGTGCGTTCGAAGCGAAGAAGTGCCAAAACGTTTTGAAATTCAAATGCATGCGAGATGTTCGAAAATTGAAATATATGCGCTGGAGCATTCGAAGACACGTGGAAGAAAAAGAGAGGCATTGTTCTGCATGTTCTGAACGTGGCAGAATCTTATAGCAAGACCGTTATGGTCGAAGTAGTATAAATAGAAGTCTTAGTATTAGGATTTCGGGTGTCATATCTATTATACAAAAATACTCAGTAAACATTCAAATTACCACATGGCTAGGGAAACGAATGCAAGAGCAATGTACGTATGATAGCACCACATATTTATGATTTAATGAAAAACCTTTTATCATTTCCAGTACTTTCCTTTATCTTTCTGCCAAATACCATTTACAAGTTTTCTCATTTAAAGTCTTTTTATTTGAAATCTTTTCATTGATGCCTTACATTTAAATGCTTTCTTTCCATTTCAAACACTTTACATTTCAGAAAACTATCATATTTTTCATGCCTTTATCTTCAAGTTTTTATCCTTCGAACGCCTATTTTACTTAAAGTCATTTTACAGATTTCTTGCATTAAACGCTTTCTTCGCATTTCGAATCTTTTACATTAACTGTTTTGTTTTACGTTTCGAAGCCATTTACTTGTCTTTTATGCAATTTTACATGTCTTTACAATTAACATTTATTCATGCAATTTAGTTTCGCGCACATATATTTTGATCACACCTTTAGATCTTTAAGAGAGAAATCGAAATAAGTCAAACACCTACACAACATTCTAAATACCAACCATGAATACCTGTTCGATCATGAGAGTTACCCTAATGACCAACAAGTCCTAGGATCAATCTAGTCGATCCTGCGAGTTACCAGAGAAATTGAATAACAGTCAGTAAGTTTATTCGATAGTTTGGAAGACTAGCGGTTGTTTACCAAAAATCACTGGAAACAATAATATGGAAAAATATTATCCTTTGAAGTCCGAGGTGCAGAAAATGGTTAGATCTGGCCTTTTATCCTTCAAAGATGTCATTCCTAATGTAAAAGATAATCCTCTCCCAAAACATGGAGGAGTGAGTGCTGTTAACATGGTTGCTGGTTATCCAGGGGACTTCTTCATTTTTTGATATTAACTTGGTTAGAGGAGACTTGGTAAAGATGCATGCAGACCTTTGCGAGTTTAGTAACTATACCTATGACCATGTTGGTTGTGGTATCTTTAGTACTAATATATAAGGTTGTGATAAAATAAAGGCTGATTTGCAGGAGATGATGGATGAGGGCCTCATCCATATAATCAGGCCCAGGGTAGAGTATGAGGAGGAAGTAAATATGGTTTTTGGATGTCCTGGAGAATTTAGGATCTTTGATGTGGAACACATGAACGATGATCTTGTACAATTGCATGCTACTTTCTACCACATGGCTGGTCAGGTAGAGCACCATTATGGATCTTGTCGGGTTTGCTGCAGGGAATCCCGAGGATGTTCAATTGTGTGAAAAGGTATTCAGTTGTTATTGGATAATGGAACTATCAAGGTTTTAAGCCAAAGAGATGATTACCATGAGGTTAATGAGATTAAGGTTTTCTTGGATGAGGAAGAATCAGATGATAAATATGCTTCTGCGGATGAATTCTTTTCCTCAGATGAGGGTATGTTCTCTAGCGGTGATTCTTTGATGTCAAAATTTTCTGAAGAAGGAGTGAATATAATTGTGCCATGTTTCAATGATTCTGCCCCTGTTAAAATTGAATACTGTAGCAAGCCAGTTGTTGCCCCTGTGGTGATTTGCTTGCCAGGGTCTGTTCCTTACAAATCAGACAAAGTTGTACCGTATAAGTATAATGCTACAATTTTAGAGGATGGTATGGAAGTTCCCATCCAGCCTCTGCCTAGTGTTGGAAATATTGCTGAGACTAGTAGAGTGATCCGCAGTGTCGTGTATTTGCACCGATTGTTCGAGGAAATGATAATGCTAGAAAAAAGGTTGTGGAAAGTATTTAAGATAAGAAGGTTGCAGGGGAATCCAGTTGTGCTATCCTGGAGAAGGACGTGGATGATATTTTAAAGATAATCAAAATGAGAGACTACCGAATTGTGGATCAGTTATTGCATACTCCTTCAAAAATATTTATCTTAGCATTGTTGATGAATTCGGTTGCCCATAGAGAATTTTTAATGAGGGTTTTAGACCAGGCCTTCATGGAGTATGACATACCGTTAGATCAATTCAGCAATGTGGTAGGTAATATTACATCATGTAATAACCTAAGCTTTTGCGACGATGAATTGCCTGACGAGGGGAGGAATCACAACTTGGACATATCCATGAACTGTAAAAGTGACTCATTATCAAATATGTTGATTGATAATGGATCCGCCTTGAATGTGATACTGAGGAGTATGCTAATAAAGCTAAAATATCAAGGGGCTTCTATGCGCCCAAGTCGTATTATTGTCAAAGCTTTCGATGGGTCAAGGAAGTCGGTTATTGGGGAGGTTGATCTACCTATTCATATAGGTCCACATCTGTTCCAGATCACTTTCCAAGTTATGGATATTATGCCCGTATACAGTTTTATACTGGGAAGACTATGGATACATGAAGCATGGGCTGTCACTTCCACTCTGCACCAAAAGTTGAAGTTCGTGTGTGAAGGCAAAGTGGTTATTATAAATGGAGAACAAGCATTGTTGATATCTCATCTGCCATCTTTCAGTATTGTAGAAGTAGATGAAGTTGTTATGGGGTCGCATTTCTAGGCTCTATCTGTTGATAATGTAAGAGGGAATGAGAACTCTATGACTTCATTCAAGGATGCTCAGCAGGTTGTGCACAATGGTCCAAGTAAAGTATGGGGACAGGTCGTTGATCCTCCAGTGAACAAGAATAGGGTTGGTTTAGGATTCTCTGCTGTGATCGGTGGATCTGGAACTGACTGTTTAACGCTGGTTCGCGAAATGTCACAGAAGCAAGAGTCGCCATCGTCTTTTATTTTCTCCAAATGGAAAGGACAAAAGCACAGAAAAATTCCTTAAAGAGATTGCTCTCGGTTCGGGAGGTAGGTTATAGAAAGGGAAGGTGTTAGCACCCTTTCTATCCATGGTTATCCATGGGCTCTTAGATACTTGCTCATTTGTGTTTTCAAAAATGGTTTGCTTGCTTTTCAACTGTGGGTTTTAAAAAGTTTCTTTGAAAATTTCAGTTCGACTCTTGTATCGGTCCTCAAGAGTGTTTGAAAAATTGCTTTCGAAAGCTTTTTGAAAAGGTGTCGGTGTGAAAAGAGTTTTTTGAATTTGTTTTGAAATTAGAGCAAGTATCTAGAGTCGTCTACCTACCCTAAGGAATTCGTCTGTGTAGATGTCCTTTAAAGTAATGCCATCCCACCATTGAGAGGTAGGTAGCACCACTATTGGAGTTATTTGGGTCAATTCGAGGTTCGGGACATGGTGATCACCGGAGCAATAGGAAGATACCTTAGAAGCTACCCTCATGCCAGGTTCCCGGATCATGAGGACTTACTAAAAAATCCTCTACTCGACGATCACCTTTCGAGGGGCAAGGCAACAGTGAGGCGTACCCTAGGGGTGGTGTGTGATTTGTGTGTCGTTTTCAGATATTTTTGTCTTGTCATGTCATGGGTGATCTACGCTTTTGTTTTTATTTTAACATTCATTCTTGCATGCAAAGTTATTAACAGTTAAAGTGCGGAATTAAAGTTCCTAAACTATTACAAAGGCGCGGGTCCACATCGCTAAATTAAATCCAGGACCCGATTTGAAATAAAAAATAAAGTAAAGTGCGAGAAATATAAATATCGAATTTACATGGCTTTGGGAGAATTACATAAAAATTATAAGAAAAGAAATAAATGCGCGAATTGGAATTACTATTGAATACGAGGGCGTTGGACCCTTTTTAATGAAATTAAATTACGATTAGCGAATTAATTAAATTAAAGTAAAAAAGAAAAGATTTTTTGAGTTTTTGTATTTATGAATTTTTAATGAGAGTTAATGGAATTTAAAACCTAATTCTAATTATTTTTAATTTATTAAGAAAAACATTAAGATTTAATCTAAAATTAACCTAATTAATTAATACAATTTTATTTACAAAAATATAATAATTAATAATTAGTTATGGTGAAAGAAAAGAAAAAGATAAAAATTGATTAAAACCCTAATTCTACAAATTTTAAATTTATTAAGAAAAGTGTTAAAATTAATCCTAGAATAAAAACTAATTAATTAATAAGATTTTATTTACAAAATAGCATTTAAATAAAATATTTTTATTCTTTGTGTCTTTCTGATTTTTTTTATATTATTTTTATATTATAAAAATATTGATTTAAAGAATTCAATTAAAACTAATTAAAATAAATAAAATAGAAAAATATGAAAAAAAGAAAGAAAAAGCAAACCAATGGGGTGTTCTGTCCCCAAACTGGAGGTGTGATCCAGCAATTTTTGGCCCATCATGGGAGGCCTTTTTTGACTTCTCAGTGTTCATGTGTGTAGGCGTTGACTGGGACTTTCCATAGACCTTAATTCTGGACCATTGGATTGAGATCAGTAGGCGTGTGGCACATTTGGACGATGAGTGTATGGTGATCATTAGGAGAGAGCGCTGCATGCAAGTACGGTTAGAAAAATAATATGAAGAGGGAGGGGGACCTGGGATTCGAACCCAGGTCCCAGTGCTTGCCAACGCTACTTTCTACCACCTGAACCAATTAACATATTTGTTATTATCATGAAAAACAATTAATATAATAATAAACAAAAGTTAGTGCTATGAAGACAAAAATGCGCGCCTAGTTTTGAATCAACCAACCACAGCCTTCCAACTCATCTTCTTCCTCGTTTATGCATTTTGACCTGAAAAAAGAACATCAAATAGCGGGGGTTTTGAACCCCCACAATCTGAAGTGCCAAGAATAGCGAATAGAAATTGGCTGCATATAAAAACAGCGCGAGGGGTGTTTTAGATTCAGTGGAACATCACGAATTCAATGGTATGATTCTCATGGTTCAATTTTTCCATATGGACGAAACCCTCTTTTAAGGTTTCTGAAAACCTAGAAAGCTCCCATGGTGGATTCTCCTATAGTACACGAAAACTCAATTGCTGTATATGGTTAGCTTTAGAATGAATTGATTAGTATAAATCCACAAAAAATATGCAATGAGAATGCTTGAAAACTGAAACACGAATATGTATAAAATTTGAAACAGGATCACTTAGTTCTACCGTTTCTTGATGTTAGAGTTGATGATTTTGATTCAGACACGTTCCTTGTGTCCTTGGCAAGCGATTGGAATAGTTATTTGATCTTGAAACTAACTCTAATGCAGTTTTCAGTTTTTGGTTTTTTTGATAAAAATGCCAACTTTGTTCTTCAGATGGGGCGCAGCCTAGAGGTCTTTTCCACTAGGGTTTGCTTCTGGCTTATGTATGGAATGATTAGGGTAAAGATTTTGATCCAAAAACCCTTTGCATTGATGGAAAGATATTTGATTTTCATGGCATATTGTGATCGGTGGATCTGGAACTGACTGTTTAACGCTGGTTCGCGAAATGTCGCGGAAGCAAGAGTCGCCACCGTCTTTTATTTTCTCCAATTGGAAAGGACAAAAGCACAGAAAAATTCCTTAAAGAGATTGCTCTCGGTTCGGGAGGTAGATTATAGAAAGGGAAGGTGTTAGCACCCTTTCTATCCATGGTTATCCATGGGCTCTTAGATACTTGCTCATTTGTGTTTTCAAAATAGTTTGCTTGCTTTTCAAGGTGAGTGGGTTTGAAAAAGTTCCGTTTAAAATTTTAGTTCGACTCTTGTATCAGTCCTCAAGAGTGTTTGAAAAATTGCTTTCGAAAGCTTTTTGAAAAGGTGTCGGTGTGAAAAGTATTTTTGAATTTGTTTTGAAATTAGAGCAAGTATCTAGAGTCGTCTACCTACCCTAAGGAATTCGTCTGTGTAAATGTCCTTTAAAGTAGTGCCATCCCACCATTGAGAGGTAGGTAGCACCACCGTTGGAGGTATTCGGGTCAATTCGAGGTTCGGGACATGGTGATCACCGGAGCAATAGGAAGACACCTTAGAAGCTACCCTCATGCCAGGTTCCCGGATCATGAGGACTTACTAAGACATCCTCTACTCGACGATCACCTTTCGAGGCAAGGCAACAGTGAGGCATACCCTAGGGGTGGTGTGTGATTTGTGTGTCATTTTCATTTATTTTTGTCTTTTGTCAAAGTGATCTATGCGTTTGTTTTTATTTATTGTCATTCATTCTTGCATGCATTTATTTAGCAGTTAAAAATTGCGAGAAATGTAAAGGTTCTAAGCTATTACAAAGGCGCGGGTCCACATCGCCAAATTAAACCAGGACCCGATTTGACATAAAATAAAGAAATAAAATGCGGGAAATATAAAATGTCCGAGTTACATGGCTTGAGAAATTACATAATATTTGAAAGAAAATAAATGTGCGAAAGAAATAAAAATAGAACGTTCGAGGGCGTTGGACCCTTTAAAGAAATTAAATGAAATTAAAAATTAATTAATTATTTATTGAAATAAAAGAAGTGTTTTTTAGGTTTTGTTTTTTGTATTTATGAAATAAGAAAATTAAAATTAAAATTAAAAGAAACTCTAATTCTAAGTTATTTTTAATTATTTGAGAAAAATGTTAAAGTTTAACTTAATTTACTAAAGAATTTATGTACATGTTTATTTACAAAATAAATTAGTAGTTAATAATAATAATAATGATGAGAAAATTATTTATTAAAAAAAATGATGAAAAAGTTAAAAACCCTAATTTCTACATATTTAATTTATTAAGAAAAATATTAAAGTTTTGAAACCTAAATTAATCTAATTAATTGTTTAAAGTTTATTTACAAAAATAATAATAGTAAAATTAATATTAATAAAATAAACATTTTTTTGATTTTTCTGTATTTTATATTTATTATGAAAATTATTTTATGGAATTAAAAGAAAACAATTAAAAAAACAATTAAAAGAATAAAAAGGAAAAACAAATAAAAATTAAAAATTGAGCAAACCATAGGGGGTGTCTGGCCCAAGGGGAGGTTTTTTGAAGTATTGACTCCTGAGTACCGTGGTCTGCATTCTTTGGCCATTGGATTGAGTTTCATGCATAAGTTGTTCTACTTTGGCCATTTGGTTTTTGGCTTTTGGCTTTTGGCCATTTGTGTTCTGGCTTCAACGTTCCCTTAATGTCTGGCTTAATGTCTGCCTCGCCATGTATTGGTGTCATGCATAAGTTTTTCTAGTCTGGTCATTTGGCTTTTGGCTTTTGGCCATTTGGCTTTTGGCCTCAACGTTCCTTAATGAACCTGCCTGTGATCCTGTCTAAATCTGCAGTGTTGAATCTCACCAACACATCAAATAAAATCATAAAATGCAAATAAAGCCAATATATGAAGAAATTTAATGTTTAGGCACAATATGGCATGTATGAATGATTATACCCTTTTGATCATGGAGATCAAATCAACCTTACCCTTACTGGAAAAGTAGTGACATGAATGCTTTTATGCCCTTTGGATCATGGAGATCAAGCCAGCCTTATCCTTACTAGAGAAGTAGTGAGGTGTTGGTTTGTAACTGAGATGGCTTGTTTGTAGTGAGAGAGGGATTTGTAATAAGGATTTCAAGGTTTTAGGGTTCTTGAAAGAGTTTGATATTCTAACAGTGTTGTGGCAAGGTTTTTTTTCTCTTTTTCTCCCCCTTTTTCTTTTTTTGGTTTGTGTGACAAGAAGGTGATTATATAGTGGAAATTAGGGTAAAGAAAATGAGCTTTGAATGTGCAATTGGGCCTCCAATATTCACTTGAATTCGTCACTTTCCAGGCTAAATCGCAGGGACTTAAGTGCATTTTTTGAAGTTGAAATGTGAAAACAAAATGTAGCCGACATCGAGAACTAACTCCTGTCCGAAGATCGACTCAATCGGATAAACGGTGAATTAGTTATGAATTTTTGAAGTTTCAGCTCAGACAAACTTATTTTGGGCTCCAGTGTCGGCTCTGACACGTTCTTCAATAAAAAACTGGTATTGATCGGTGCATAATTTGGTCTCGACTTTTGAAGCAAAGTTGTAGATCTATGAGTCAGTGACCTTGTGTAAAAATATGAGTCCAATCCGATAAAAATTGACCGAGTTATGAATTTTCGAAGTTTCGGCTCAGATGAAATAGTATTCAGCATTCAGGATTTTCAGCGTGTCACGCACTCTTAGCAAAAAACGAAGGCCTTTTGAATACCGTTTGAACTCAATACCTTCTGTGAAAATGTAGCCGACTCAATTTGTGAAATTTTGGCGCCGGAACCAGCTCGATACGATGAAAATCGACCAAGTTATGATTTTTTGAACATGACGCAAATAAACTTCTGTCACAAATTTTCTGCACGAAAATACCTGATAAATCCACATTTTTGAAGACCTTCTGATCGAAATTGGCTTCCATCCGTGAGAGATGAAAACGTAGATAATGTCAAGACGGAATTTTGGCCACCGGAACGGGTTCAAAACGAGCAACGATCTTCAAGTTATGAATTTTTTAGTGCGTAAAAACTGCACTTTCAGCACACTTTTTCACTATATCTCTTCAAGAAAACTCACACATTCGGATACCTTCTTTAAAGAATTGACTCTTGAGCCGAACCTGAATTTGAGAATACGTTATCAGAGATATCTTGGCGAAAGAATACCTGAATATGACGCGCCGGGTTGGACTTGTGAATTTTTCTTGGAATATTTTGAGAAATATGGGAGGGCAAATTTTGGGGTACAACACATATCTTCCAAATCTTTTTCCATGAATATTTGATTCCAATCATGGCAAAACCTTCCAACTCATCTTCTTCCTCGTTTATGCATTTTGACCTGAAAAAAGAACATCAAATAGCGGGGGTTTTGAACCCCCACAATCTGAAGTGCCAAGAATAGCGAATAGAAATTGGCTGCATATAAAAACAGCGCGAGGGGTGTTTTAGATTCAGTGGAACATCACGAATTCAATGGTATGATTCTCATGGTTCAATTTTTCCATATGGACGAAACCCTCTTTTAAGGTTTCTGAAAACCTAGAAAGCTCCCATGGTGGATTCTCCTATAGTACACGAAAACTCAATTGATGTATATGGTTAGCTTTAGAATGAATTGATTAGTATAAATCCACAAAAAATATGCAATGAGAATGCTTGAAAACTGAAACACGAATATGTATAAAATTTGAAACAGGATCACTTAGTTCTACCGTTTCTTGATGTTAGAGTTGATGATTTTGATTCAGACACGTTCCTTGTGTCCTTGGCAAGCGATTGGAATAGTTATTTGATCTTGAAACTAACTCTAATGCAGTTTTCAGTTTTTGGTTTTTTTGATAAAAATGCCAACTTTGTTCTTCAGATGGGGCGCAGCCTAGAGGTCTTTTCCACTAGGGTTTGCTTCTGGCTTATGTATGGAATGATTAGGGTAAAGATTTTGATCCAAAAACCCTTTGCATTGATGGAAAGATATTTGATTTTCATGGCATATCTTCCAAATCTTTTTCCATGAATATTTGATTCCAATCATGGCAAAACCTTCCAAAAATGATTATGCACGAATCCTAAGCCTTTAAGGAGTGTTTATTCTGCACAAAAAGATTTAAAAACTTTGGTTTAGTATTTTTCCATATTTTATTTTATTTAAATGAATTAATTGTAATTTAAAAATTCAAATAAATAAATAAAAATGATGAATAAATCCCCTTTGGGCCAAATGGTCGTGCACATGCTTTGGATGATGAATCTTGGAAGAAAATGTGGCCCATTAGCAATTTTAAGGCTTTTGAAGCAAAGTTGACTTTTCAAAATATCCAAAAATTTCCCAACTTCCACAAGGCATATCTTGCTCAATTTTTAAGCTTTGATCATGTTCTTGGACATTTTGGAAAGGTCTTGAAGTCCTCTAACCAATGCCTTTGGTCCCATGTCATTTTGATTTACCAATCTCAAGTTATTGTCTTTGACTTAAAGTCCCTTTTTGTTGACTTTTGAAAATGACCTATAATGTTGAAATTGATAACTTTTTGTGAGAGCATTTCTTGGACTTGAAGTGTGAAGAGGAGTTGTAGGAAATGTCTTTCTATTCAAAATGAGATTTGGATGGAATTTTTCTGATAATCCATGTGGAAGTTATGCCTTGGTCAAGTTACAGTTGACTTTTTCAACTGTCCAAATATGGAAACTTTTGCATCTTGAGACTTTTTGAGCCATGCCTTGAAAATCATGATCAAGAATTGATCAAATGATGTTTATGGCTTCAAAATGAGATGTTGACCAAAAATTTGAACTTTTGACTGTCAAATGACCATTTTGCCCCTACAGTTGACTGTAGTGTAATTAGGGTTTTTGACTGTGCAATTTTGTGCTGTAAGTCTTGAAACTTGGTATGAGGATGCTTGACCATGTTTGTAGGCATGTGGGACTTGATTGGACCCTTGGAAACTTCATTTTCTTTGTCAGAACCAAAACCCTAGTTTTTGACTGTTAGGAGGCCCTTGAACTGTGCAACCTTTGGGGAGATTTTGAAGCATGCTCTTTGCAATTCTTGAAGAATATGGGAGGGCAAATTTTGGGGTACAACAGTTGCCCCTGTTCAATCTTCTTAGACCTGAGGATGCAGATTGGCTGACGTGCCTTTCGTAATCCGAAGGTGGAAGATGATTGAACACTAGAGTGCCCAGAAATTTGCGCTCACATAGTAGTGTGGTGATGGGGATGGGCTTATAGATGCCATTTGGAGATTGATAGATAGGATGATGGGCTTATAGATGCCATGCTACGAGATGATGGATAGGTGGATGGGCTTATAGATGCCATCTGGGTGTTGATCGCGTAAGAGATTCCTTAGCGAGAGCTTGCGTACCTGAAAAAGAAAAATGATTACCTGACCCGTTACAGGAGCTGGTCTTCAGATTCTTTGTATAGATGTGTCCTGACTGGTTACAGGAGCTGGATCTGGATCTTCAAAAGATGATGAATGAACCAGGGATGATTACTACCTCAACAGGAACGCTGAGAGAACCTTGGATGATTATTACCTCAACAGGAACGCTGAGAGAATCTTGGGCGACTTCAACCTCAACAGTAACGCTGAGAGAATCTTGGGCGACTTCTACCTCAACAGTAATGCTGAGAGAATCTTGGGCGACTTCTACCTCAACAGTAACGCTGAGAGAATCTTGGGCGACTTCTACCTCAACAGTAACGCTGAGAGAATCTTGGATGTCTTCTACTGAGTCTTTATCAGGAAAATCTGTTGGGGGTCGATTTAACTGGATTAGAGAAGGCCTTTGACTGGATAAGAAACAGAAAAATCTTAGGGTCGATTTAACTGAATCGGTCTAGGTCTTGAAATCTTCAACTGGATAAGAAACAGGGAGATCTTAGGGTCGATTTGACTGAACCAGAGAAGGCCTTTGACTGGATAAGAAACAGAAAAATCTTAGGGTCGATTTAACTGAATTGGTCTAGGTCTTGAAATCTTCAACTGGATAAGAAACAGGGAGATCTTAGGGTCGATCTGACTGAACCAGAGAAGGCCTTTGACTGGATAAGAAACAGAAAAATCTTAGGGTCGATTTAACTGAACCGGTCTAGGTCTTGAAATCTTCAACTGGTTAAGAAACTGGGAGATCTTAGGGTCGATCTGACTGAACCAGAGAAGGCCTTTGACTGGATAAGAAACAGTAAAATCTTAGGGTCGATTTAACTGAACCAGGCTAGGTCTTAAAATGTAGCTGAGAACTTAACTGGATCTTTCCTGAAAGGTAAAGGTCAGTCATATGCAATGCGTGATATGGATCAAGCAATGATGTTCTCAACGTAAATGAGATTTGTAAGATATAATGCGTATATGCATGTATCATCATGTATGTGATGTTTATGAATGTATGTTTGTTGTTTAGGAAAGTAAATCCTTGACGGGCGCCGGGAAGTCACTCCTGGGCTGATGTTGGAGAATAGATTTTTGCTTCCGCTGGGGATGATAGTTGCAAGAATACCGGTAGGAGAAGATGAATCCGTTGGGGAATGAACTTGGCGAATGGATTACTCTGCGGTGAGAAAAGTACTCTAACGATCTTGCTGGGAAGCAATACTCTGTGGGAGAGAGGTACTTGCTGAAATGTTGATGATAACTTCGCTGGTGATACCATTATTGTGTTTAGAAGTGTTAATAGACTTTGCTGGGGGTAAGAAGGCTTCGCCGAGAACGATCTTTCTGTGGCTTTGGCTGAGGATAACCCAGTTATATCCTGGTAGGGAAATAACTCTTTGAATAAAACCGGGAGACGCGTTCGTGCTCTACGGGGGTAAGCTTCCAGAATCTACTAGGGATAAGCTTACTGCTTGGGGAGATGGATTCCAACTTTCCTGGGGAAACTGGATTGGGCTCTCCTGGGGAAGTTTTGAACTGTAACAGGGAAGTGGCTCCACTAAATGTTTGATATACCGCCGGGGAATAATCTTTAGGCCAAGATTGTCGGGGATGCTTGTTAAGAATGCATGTATACTGCCGGGGAATGTTGAGATCTGCTGAAGGATACCCAACTTCCTTAAGGCTGCTGTAACTTTGCTTGAGGAGAGTGTACTGACTTGCTGGCTCACTCTCTGGGGAATTGGGATGTACTGGTTATGTTCTTCCGCTGAACTCTCCTTGATACCTTGGAGGATAGAACAATTAGATTGCTTAGACAACTCTTTATTGCCCCTGCTTCTAATGTTACCTGTAATTAACCCTTTGTTTCGTATGCAAACATCCATGAGTAAGCAAATTATTTTCAATGCATATATCACAAATTAAACCTTGGACGTTCTTCGCAAAACAAAACAGAAAAGGAAAAACAATTGGCAATTTTAACTGAAAAGTGATTTTTATATTGATTTTGAATTTGCCTGTAAAATAGGCGTTTATGTACAAGAGGCTGACGTCCTAGTAAGAGAACGCCGCCGAACAAAAGAGTTTATACAATTTGTACAAAAGAAAATAAAACGGCTGTGTGAAATGAATGATCCCACTGAGTTTCAACTCTGCTATTGCCCTTATATCTCCGAGCGTCTCATCACTTGATGACCTTAGTTGAAGATGAAGCTGACTGATCGATGCCATCTGCACTTGATGTAGATACCAGATTCTGGATGCAAAGTGATCCAATGAGACATAGTATTACGCTTTATCCCTAACTTTTGCCTGGACCGCCCTTTCGGGTTTTCAGTCCACCGGGATACCCATTTTTACCCAAGCCGCCTTTTCAGGTTTTCGACTTGCCGGGTGTACAGATTTTTTTTCATTTCATCCCTTCATTTTGCCCGAACCCTTTTGGTTCGCTGGGAAGCCCTAATTTTTGCCTAGGCATGTCAGCCTAGCGGGTCTTTTTCATGCGTAGTATCTTTTTACTATGTCTGCATTAGTGGGGTGAGGAAGGTCGTCACCATCCATGTTGGTTAGAATCATGGCTCCTCCTAAGAACACATGCTTAACCACAAATGGCCCTTCGTACGTAGGGGTCCATTTTCCCCTTGGATCACTCTGAGGAAGGATGATTCGTTTGATCACCAGATCCCCAACTTGATATTCCTGTGGTCTAACCTTCTTGTTAAATGCCCTGATCATCCGTTTCTGATACGTCTGACCATGACAGATAGCAGCAAGTCTTTTTTCATCAATGAGGTTTAACTGATCAAGTCGTGTCTGGATCCAATCATCTTCGTTCAGATTTGCATCCTTCATTATCCGTAGAGAGGGTATTTGCACTTCGATCGGTAAGACTGCCTCCATACCGTAGACCAAGGAGAAAGGAGTTGCCCCGGTTGACGTCCTGGCTGAGGTACGGTACCCATGTAGAGCGAACGGTAACATCTCATGCCAATATTTATAAGTCACTGTCATCTTCTGCACGATTTTCTTAATGTTCTTATTTGCTGCTTCTACAGCCCCATTCATCTTCGGTCTGTAAGGAGAAGAGTTGTGGTGTTGTATCTTAAACTGCTCGCAGAGCTCAGTGATCATCTTGTTATTGAGATTGGTACCGTTGTCTGTAATAATTCTTTCTGGGACGCCATATCGACAGATCAGGTTGTGCCGAATGAACCGTGCCACAACAGTCTTGGTTACCGTAGCGTAGGAAGCTGCTTCAACCCACTTCGTGAAGTAATCAATCGCTACCAGGATGAAGCGATGCCCGTTAGATGCCGTAGGTCTAATCTCACCGATCATGTCTATGCCCCACATTGCAAACGGCCAAGGCGCAGTCAGAACATTCAGAGGAACTGGAGGAACATGCACCTTGTCTGCATATATCTGGCATTTATGGCATGTCCAAGAATGTTGGTAGCAGTCAGCTTCCATGGTGGACCAGAAATACCCTTCCCGTAGGATCTTCTTTGCCATAGTGTGTCCGCTGGAGTGTGTACCAAAGGTCCCCTCATGTAACTCTTCCATGATCCTTTCTGCTTCAGTCTTATCCACACAACGCAGTAAGGTCGAATCATGATTTCGCTTATACAGGATGCCGTTGCTAAGGAAGAACTTCGCTGCGAACCTTCTCAGAAACTTTTTGTCGTTGACAGACGCACCTTCAGGGTATTCCTGAGCTTCCAAATATCTCTTCACCTCATGGTACCAAGGCTTCTCAGTTACCAATTCAGTCTCGAGATCACAACAGTATGCCGGTTCGACCAGTTTCCAGATGATGATCCGGGGAGCCTCATTATCCCATTTGACCTTGAACATAGAAGACATCGTAGCTAACGCGTCCGCCAGCTGATTCTCTTCTCTCGGAAAGTGTTCGAAGGTTATCTTTGTGAAGTGGGGGATCAAGGTCAACACACATTCTCTGTAAGGAATAAGATTCGGATGTTTCGTATCCCACTCTCCTTTGATCTGATTGATCACAAGAGCGGAATCTCCGAAGACACTCAGAAACTTGATCCTTAAGTCGATCGCAACTTGGAGACCCATGATGCACGCCTCATACTCTGCCATGTTGTTGGTACAGTTGAAACATAGCCGGGCAGTGAGTGGAGTATGAGTGCCTTGAGGGGATATTATCACAACGCCGATACCGTTACCCAAAGCATTGGAGGCTCCGTCAAAGTTCATAGACCATCGGGATCCTTCCTCAGGTCCTTCATCCGGTCCAGGTACTTCACAATCAGTCACAATCATGATGCTCTCGTCTGGAAACTCGAAGTTCATTGACTGATAGTCGTCTACTGCCTGATGTGCCAAGTGGTCTGCCAATACACTTCCCTTGATGGCTTTCTGAGTAGTATACTGAATGTCGTATTCTATCAAGATCATTTGCCATCTTGCTATTCTCCCAGACAGAGCAGGCTTTTCGAATATGTACTTTATCGGATCCATCTTTGAGATCAACAAGGTAGTGTGAGTCAGCATATACTGTCTCAGCCGGCGAGCAGCCCATACCAAAGCGCAGCAAGTTTTCTCGAGCAGTGAGTATCGGGTCTCACAGTCGGTAAACTTTTTGCTAAGGTAATAAATGGCATGCTCTTTTCGGCCAGACTCGTCATGCTGCCCCAGCACGCACCCCATTGAGTTATCAAGTACTGTCAGGTATAGTATCAGAGGTCTCCCTTCAACCGGCGGCATAAGGATGGGTGGTTCTTGGAGATATTCCTTGATTCTGTCAAAAGCAGCCTGACATTTATCATTCCAACGTACTACCTGATCTTTCTTCAGCAACTTGAAGATTGGCTCACAGGTAGCAGTTAGGTGTGAGATGAATCGAGCAATGTAATTCAGGCGTCCTAAAAAGCCTATGACTTCCTTCTCTATCTTAGGAACTGGCATCTCTTGAATAGCTTTAACCTTAGCAGGGTCCACTTGAATACCCTTATCACTTACAACGAAGCCTATCAACTTCCCAGATCTTACTCCGAAGGTGCACTTGTTCGGGTTCAACCTCAGCTTGTACAGTTTCAAACGGTCAAACAACTTCTGCAGATGATCAAGGTGTTCTCCCTCAGTCTGGGACCTTGCGATCATGTCGTCAACATATACTTCTATCTCATGATGGATCATGTCATGAAATAAAGCAACCATGGCACGTTGGTAGGTTGCCCCAGCATTCTTCAGTCCAAAAGGCATGACCTTGTAGCAGAAGGTGCCCGACTGAGTAACAAAGGTAGTCTTCTCCATGTCTTCAGGTGCCATCTTGATCTGATTGTAACCTGAAAAGCCATCCATGAAAGAGAACACCTTGTGCTGAGCAGTATTGTCAACAAGGACATCAATGTGAGGTAGGGGGAAGTCATCCTTGGGGCTGGCCCTGTTCAGATCCCTGTAGTCAACACACATTCTGACTTTCCCATCTTTCTTAGGTACTGGTACCACATTAGCAACCCACTGAGGGTAAGAAGTCACTGCAAGGAACCCGGCATCAAACTGTTTCATAACCTCGGCTTTGATCTTCTCAGACATCTCTGGACGCATACGGCAGACCTTTTGCTTAACCGGAGGGCAGTCTTCCTTAGTAGGCAAGTGATGGACCACAATATCGGTATCCAACCCGGGCATGTCTTCGTAGGACCAGGCAAAGATCTCCATATAATCATGTAGCATCTGAGTCAACCGTTGCTTCACGCTGAGCTCTAGGTTGGCACCAATTTTTACCTCCTTTCTGTCTGCCTCAGTACCCAGGTTTATTGTTTCCACTGGCACTTCGTGTGGTTGAATTGCCCTCTCTTCCTGAAGTAACAGTCTTGCAAGCTCGCCAGGCACTTCGCAATCATCTTCACCTTCATCTTCGGCTAAGTTGATCGGATTTTCGAAGTCATAACTGGCAGTAGCAGAGTCGTTACCAGTGAGATCCAGAGTGGATTGAAACCTGTATGAGTGAGTGTGTGTAAATACAGCTGTTTTGAAATATATAAAGGAAGGAAAGACAGAAAAGGAGCATAAGATTTGAAATGCGAGAAAACGTCCAAGATTTTTATTCATGATATATGAAATGACAATTTATATGCCCTCACAAATGAAGCCACGGTGCCCCGGGTAAGACACCGGGCCATAGAGTTCAATTTATTGTTTATTACAAATAATAAAACAAAGAAGTTTATTACTGCGTAACAAAAGTAACAGGAGTATGGTCTTTAGCAATCCAATTGGTCAATCCACCATCAGTTGTCGGGTAGATCCAGCTATCGAACTCAGCTTCATCCACTTCATTATCCTCCCCAACAGCATTCACTCCTGGATTGGTAATGAGCACAGGAGGTCTTCTGGTCTTTGCCTTCCGCATAGCTTTCTGGCCCTCTGCAGTAAAACCCAGTCCAAACTTGTCAGTTTTCTGTGTAAAGTCAGGAAGCCTGCCCCAATTAGCACATTCACCTTTCTGGATCACAGCCCGGGCATTCTTCAAGGAAGCCATCTTCAAAGGAACATCCTCTTCGACCACTGTTTCTGCTGCTGCCAAAGTTGGAGGTACCTCTTCGAAATGCTGAAAGGGGGTTTCAATAAACTCCCCATCCATCTCAATATACCTGGAGGAATTCAAATGGCTCACCATATACTCCTCCTCTCCCTGCACAGTGACAATCTTCCCTCTGACAGGGTATTTTAGCTTCTGGTGCAAGGTAGAGGTCACTGCCCCAGCTTTGTGGATCCAAGGTCGACCCAGTAGACAAGAATACGATGGACGGATATCCATCACATAGAAAGTAGAGTCGAAAACTTGAGAGCCCACCCTGATAGGAATGTCAACCTCTCCATGAACCATCCTCTTGGAGCCGTCAAAGGCTCTGACGATGATATTGCTAGGTTTCAGCTCCAGGCCTTCACAATCCAAACGGTCTAAGGCTTTCTTGGGTAGCACATTTAGGGAAGAACCAGTGTCCACCAACACGTGCGCCAGAGTAGTGCCCCTGCATTCGATAGAGACATGCAAGGCGTCATTGTGGTCCCTTCCCTTGGCAGTAAGGTCAGCATCTGAGAAACCCAAACCATTGTCTGCTGTCAGATTTGCTACGCAATCAGTAAACTGAACTGCAGATGTCTCCTGTGGCACATGGGTCGTCTTGAGAAATGAAATTAAGGCCTTAGCATGGGCCTCTGAGCACAGTAGCAAGGAGAGCATGGAGATTTTGGAGGGCGTATGCCCCAGCTGCTCGACAACATTAAAGTCACTCTTCTTGATTATTTTCAGGATTTCCTCCATCTCTTGTTGGGAGGCCTCAGCATTTACAGGTCTTGGTGCCTCCATCCGGGCAGGCTCATCTTCAATCCCTTTGCCCCGAGCATTAGATGACTCAGCAGCAGGGGAAACAACTTGATCAGAAACAGGAACAGGTACACTTGTAGGTGTTATAGTGAGGGGTCTTCGAATAGCGGGCGGTGCAATGTCAGGCGAGAAGAGCCTGCCACTGCGGGTAACCTTTGTTGGACCAGTGATATTGCTGATTCTGGTGCCAGTGTTGAACTCTTGTTTGATTCCATTCACATACACATCTGCCCCATAGTGCCAGGGGAAAGCTTTATCAGATTCGTAGGGGAGGGGCCCCGGAACAGTAATAACGACAGGTGCGACAGTCATGATTTGAACAGGCTTCCTTGGGAGAGCCTTGATTGGATTATTAAAGATTGTAACAACGGAAACTTCTTCTACCGGAACAAACTGAACAGCGGACTTCTTGAACAGAATCTCTTTGCTGTCCATTAGGCTTTGGATGCCCAACTTCAGCAAAGGACAACCAGATAGGGAAACAGCACAGAAAAGGCAACCCTCACTATAACCCGGAAATAAACCGGCCAGCAGTAGGTTCCTCTTGACAGTCATTAAGGGAGTAGCTACATCATTCACAGAAACGGCATACACATCTTCATCAACGGCATTTACTCCATGCTGGGGCATAGGAGCAGTCACCACATTTGGCCTCTTAGGCGCTTCAAACTGTATCTCTTTTGCGTCAATAAGGTCTTGCACCTTATTCCTTAAGGCCCAACAGTAATCAGTGGAATGCCCCGGGCTATCAGAGTGATAAGCACAGCGAGCATTTGGATTATATTTGGGGGAGGCAGTGTTCACAACTTTCGGGGCCTCCCTGACAGTCACCAAGTTGGTGGATAGTAACTGTTGTACCCCAAAATTTGCCCTCCCATATTCTTCAAGAAATTGCCAAGTCATGCTTCAAATCTCCCCAAGGGTTGCACAGTGCAAGAGCCTCCTAAGCAGTCAAAATTAGGGTTTATGTTCTGATCAAGAAAATGAAGTTTCCAAAGGTCCAATCAAGTCCCATATGCCTACAAATATGGTCAAGCATCCTCATATCAAGTTTCAAGACTTTCAGCACAAAATTGCACAATCAAAACCCTAATTGCACTACAGTCAACTGTAGAGGCAAAATGGTCATTTGACAGTCAAAAGTTCAAATTTTTGGTCAACATATCATTTTGAAGCCACAAACATCATTTGATAAATGCTTGATCATGATTTTCAAAAGCTTGACTCAAAAATCATCAAGATGCAAAAGTTTCCTTATTTGGACAGTTGAAAAAGTCAACTGTAAATTGACCAGGGCATAACTTTCATATGGATTATCAGAAAAATTCCATACAAAGCTCATTTTGAAGAGAAAGACATTTCCTACAACTCATCTTCATACTTCAAGTCCAAGAAATGCTCTCACAAAAAGTTATCAATTTCAACATTATAGGTCATTTTCAAAAGTCAACAAAAAGGGACTTTAAGTCAAAGGCCATAACTTGAGATTGGTGAATCAAAATGACATGGGACCAAAGACATTGGTTAGAGGACTCAAAGACCTTTCCAAAATGTCCAAGAACATGAGCAAAGATTACAAATTGAGCAAGTTATGCCTTGTGGAAGTTGGGAAATTTTTGGATATTTTGAAAAGTCAACATTGGTTCAAATGACTTAAAATTGCTAATGGGCCCATTTTTCTTCCATAATTCATCATCCATGGCATGTGCACGGCCACTTGGCCCAAAGGGAAGTATTTCTTCATTTTTTATTTATTTATTTGAATTTTTATTAATAATAATTCATTTAAATCAAATTAAATACATGAAAAATATTTAACCTAGGTTTTACAATCTTTTTGCATGAAATCTACTCAATAATTCGTGTATAATTAAATAGGGAAAGATTTGGAGAGAATTGATCATGATTTGTACAAAAACACATGGAAAATATTTGAAAAAAGATCTTGAAAATCAAATCTTTCAAAGTCATGAATGCCAAGCTTTTTGATCAGAATTCTTAACCTAATGCATTCCTACATAAGCATAGAACATAACCCTAATGCATGAGACCATTAAGCTGCGCAGAAAACCCATCATCAAACTTGAAATTTTGTTCAAAAAACTCAATACTGAAAACCTCATTCTAGGGCGATTCAAGGCACGATTTTTGTTTCATTAGCTTGCTAAAGCTTCATAGAGCGATTTCCAATCAAAAACATTCATAAAAACATCAAGAATTGGTACAATGAACCGGCCCTGTACAGAAAAAAAATTCATAATCGTATTTTAACATCTATGAATTTTCATGGCATTTTAATTGTTGATTCATACTCTTTATGCAATTCTGAAGCTAACCCATATGTTTAATTGTATTTTTATGCATTATACGCGATTATGCCATTGTTGTTCATTAGGGTTCAGGAAGCTCCGAATTGGGGGTTTTTGAAGGAGGAAAAATTGGAGTGTGAAACCACCACCATTGGAATCAGCGCGTCTGGACGATCTTAAACCTACCCTCGCGCTCAATTTATGAGCGTCACAGGGCTAGTCGTTATTTTTCATAAGCTAGCCTAAGAGAACGCTCCAAAAACCGTTGCCATGTTTTATTATATTTTTCAGGAAAAACAAACATGAAGAAGATGATGCAGTGTCAAGGCGTGAGTGGTTCGTTCAAATTCTGCGCGCGTTTTCTAGCTACTAACCAATTTTCTTTTATAATGATTACTAGTTATTATATATTAAACGCGTATGAATTGGTCCAGTGGCAAGCATAGTTGTTGGTAAAGTACATGACCTGGGTTCGAGCCCCAGGTCTCCATTATCTCAATGTTATTTTTCAATTTACGTTCACATGCAGTTTCATATGCTGAAGCACACCATACACCTCCAGATCAGGCTCGCCACGTCCATCTCAAGATCAATCACAAGGCTGAGAGTTAGAGAACAGCGTGGACATGAGTCAACACGCCAGCACGTTGCCTGGAAAAGTCAAACGGACCAAGGTTAATGGGCCTGAATTATCAAGAAAAAAACCTCCTATTTGGGGTCTGAACCCCCTAGGTTTGCCAATTTATTTTCTTTCTTTATTTTTTTTATTTATACTTCTTTTTATTATTGTTTTATTAATTAATTTATTGTTTTTCATAAAATATATAAAAACACCATAAAAAATCAGAAAAAAAGCAAAAAAACACTAAACATTTTTTATTTTAATATTTCTTGTAAATAAATTTGCATGTAAATTAATTAATTAGTTAAATTAGGTTTAATTTTAATTCTTTTAATAAAAATCAAAAAAATGTAGAATTAGGGTTTAATAATTTTTCATCCTTTTTATTTTTCTTTCATAAATAATTAAATAATTAAATATTTATTTTTATAATTAAATTGCATGTAAAAATTAGGGTTAATTTAGGTTAAAATTCAATGTTTTCTTAATAAATTAAAAGCCATTAGAATTAGGGTTAGTATTTATTTTAATTAATTATTTTTTCATATTAAATCCTAAAATACTAAAAAATACCAAAAAACAAGTTCTTTCTTTCTTTTAATTTTAATTAACTCCTCATTAATTTAATTTTGCAAAAAGGGTCCAACGCCCTCGTTTCGATTTAATTCTTATGCGCATATTTATTTTGTTTCGTTTAAATATTTATGTATCTCTCCCAAGGCCATGTAACCTTTTAATTTTCGCGCACTTTTCTTTACTTTCTTTATTTTCCTGTTAAATCGGGTCCTGGTTTAATTTTGGCGATGTGGACCCGCGCCTTTTGTAATAGCTTAGAATTTACTTTTCTCGCAATTTTTAACTGTTAAATAAATGGCATGAAAGAATGTATGGACAAAATAAAAACAAGCGCTAGAATACCAATAACATGACAAGATAAATGCAAATGAAAATGACACACAAATCGCACACACCACCCCTAGGGTACGCCTCACTGTTGCCTTGCCTCGAAAGGTGATCGTCGAGTAGAGGATGTCTTAGTAAGTCCTCATGATCCGGGAACCTGGCATGAGGGTAGCTTCTAAGGTGTCTTCCCATTGCTCTGGTGATCACCATGTCCCGAACCTCGAATTGACCCGAACACCTCCAACGGTGGTGCTACCTACCTCTCAATGGTGGGATGGCACTACTTTAAGGGATATTTACACAGACGAATTCCTTAGGGTAGGTAGACGACTCTAGATACTTGCTCTAATTTCAAAAACAAAATCAAAAATACTTTTCACACCGACACCTTTTCAAAAAGCTTTTGAAAGCAACTTTTCAAACACTCTTGAGGACTGATACAAGAGTCGAACTGAAATTTTCAAAGAAACTTTTTTAAAACCCACAGTTGAAAAGAAAACAAACCATTTTTTGAAAACACAAATGAGCAAGTATCTAAGAGCCCATGGATAACCATGGATAGAAAGGGTGCTAACACCTTCCCTTTCTATAATCTACCTCCCGAACAGAGAGCAATCTCTTTAAGGAATTTTTCTGTGCTTTTGTCCTTTCCATTTGGAGAAAATAAAAGACGGTGGCGACTCTTGCTTCCACGACATTTCGCGAACCAGCGTTAAACAGTCAGTTCCAGATCCACCGATCACAGAACTGGCGACTCTGCTGGGGACCAAACTTAAAGTGAGGTGTACCTTAGGGCTAGTTCATAACTGTGTTTTCAATTGTATTGACTTGCTTGCTTTATTATTGTGGGACTGTCTCGGGAGTTCTATAGATCCTAACCCGGATCTGGGGATACCTTCTTAGAAAGTAGCAACAAGGCTGTGAGGGAACTGTGCGGGGTATACCGACATGGTTGAAGGTGTCTGCTACGTTGATGTGGCACTTTGGTGTGTACCGGTAACCCTTGAGTTCAGTCAAGGAGAGTACGGGGCCTCCGCGTGGTGTCGTGAAGCATCAACAGACCTTAGGAACCTTAATTGAACCATCTTGGCCTCTTTAGGGTAGTGAGATAACTGACTTTGGTGCAGTCCGAGGTTGGTTGATACTCGATACTACACTCAATTGAGGGTTGCTTTCCTGGAATATTTCGGTCGCCAGTTCAGTGGCTAAATCGAAACGATGAACAATGAAAGCAATCCCGTGATATTGGGACCCTTAGAACCCGGTTACTTTGATAGGACAGGTTGAACCCACCAACTTCAAGAGGGTACTACCCAGACCCCATGCTGGCCTTAAACCTTAAGGGCTTGTCTTGTGTGCCTTGTGTGCCTTACATGTTTGTCTTTGTAAATATCTGTGGTGTGTTTAATCATAGCATCATGACATCATCCAGCATCATATGCATTGACTAACCATTTCAGGGGTTCGAATTTTCATCTCTGTTCTTGTTTTGTAGGACATGGAAACTGTCCGTAGAAAGACAATTCAAGTCAGTCTTGTAAGGGTCCCTCCTCAGCTTAAGGAACTTATATCCAGGATTCCCGAGAACTCTTCATTCAGTGAAAGACATGGAAGCCTCATCAGCTTGGTTAATACCAACATTGAGGAAGATATGATCAAGGTCCTGTTCCAATTCTTTGACCCTTTACATCACTGTTTCACCTTCTTGGATTATCAGCTGGTACCTACATTGGAGGAGTTCTCCCGGCTCCTGAAGATCCCTATCCTTGATCAGCTACCCTTCAACGGTACAGAAAAGGAACCTAAGCTTGAAGAGATTGCTAAAGCCTTGCACCTACAGTCATCTGACCTCAAGGGACACTGGGAAGTTAGAAGTGGTATCAAAGGGTTCTTAGCCAGGTTTCTGTTTGAAAAGGCCCATGAATGTTGGAACTCCCTTGACTTGCAAGCTTTTGAAGAAGTGGTAGCCCTCCTTGTCTATGGTTTGGTGTTGTTTCCTAACCCAAATCAGCTTATTGATATCAGTGCTGTCCAGATCTTTATGTCCAGGAATCCTATACCTATGTTGCTGGGGGACATCCTTCACTCATGTTACACTCGAACCATGAGAAAAAGAGGTGTCCTTATGTGTTGCACTCCTCTCCTGGGAAGGTGGTTTATTTCGCACCTTCCACAATCAGTCTTGAAGAATGAGCGGGGTTTGAGATGGTCACAACGGTTGATGACTCTTACACATGCGGATATACATTGGTGCCCTCGGTCCAGAGAAGATGTCACTATCATTGATCGTTGCAGGGAGTACCCTAATGTTCCTTTACTTGGAATCAGAGGAGGTATTACTTACAGCCCATGCCTGGCTTGGAGACAGTTTGGTTATGCTCGGAGGGACGGTCCTCATGACATGTTAATCCATGACATCGTTTTTGACTTCGACAATGATACTCAAGGACTTCGCCAGAGATTTATCAGAGCCTGGAGGATGCCCAGTAGGATAGACAGCAAGACACTGGGGCACAGGAACTCCATCCCATTGGAACCTTATCTCAAGTGGGTACGCGCCCGCTCCCAGAAGTTGATAATGCCTTATCCTCATATGCTCCCTGTGATCAAAGAGCCAGTCTTGGAAGGAGAAGTGTCCTACACTATTCAGCACCCTGATATGCCCACATCCTGGGAAGAGATGCAGAAGAGCTGGATCCAGCTTAAGGAAGAACGGAATTCTCTTGAGACCAATCTACATGCCAGTGAAAAGAAGGTCTTGGAGCTCACCCGCCTGTTGCATGAGGAGAGGAATCTCAACACTTACATAGCTCCCAAGAGGATGCGCAGTGTATTTTGGGATTGATTCACTTTTGTATTATTTTGCCCATGAGGCTTTGATGTACTAAACAGTTATTTCCTTAATGATAACGTGTGTTCCTTTTTGTCTACAACAAATTTGAACTTTCGAACCCTTGAAATGCATTGCATAAACACATCTCATTCATCATGTGCATATCAGGTTTTTTCTCTTTTCAGGTTGCTTACAGTTCTTCGCTGTTTATTTCAGCATCATGAATCCTGACTCGTCATCAACTGAGACATCCATCAAGGCTCTTCAGGCGCAGAATGCGCAGTTTCAGGAATTAATCAAGGGTTTGGCTCAAGGCCAAGAAGAGCTGAAGGCTATGCTTCTGAAAAAGGAAAAGAAGAAGAAGAGAAGGACTGTTTTGTTCAACTCGGACCGAAGGTTTGGCAATGCTCTGCAGCAGGAAGAGGCTGGTTCTTCTGTTGGCAAGAGTACTCCTCAGGCAGAAGCAAGGGTTCCTAGTCCGGTAGTCTCCGACAACGAGACTGATTTTGATGAAGAGCAGTACCCTCCTGCAGAAGACAGATACAAGAAACTGGAGGATAGGTTGAATGCTATGGAGATTCAACAGGTACCTGGGCTGGATTTTGGAGATCTGGGTTTGTCTACTGGTGTGATTATTCCTCGGAAGTTCAAAGCACCATCTTTCACTAAATATGACGGGGCGTCTTGTCCCAAGCTACATCTCAGGTCCTATGTTCGGAAAATTCAACCGTACTCCGCGGATAAGAATTTATGGATCCACTTCTTCCAGGAGAGTCTTTCAGGGACTCATATCGAATGGTTCTATCAGCTGGATGGGACCAAGGTTCGTAACTGGGAGGAGTTGGCTACTGCTTTCTATAAGCAGTATCAATATAATGCCGACCTTGCCCCTACGTGTACCCAACTCCAGGGTATGTCGTTAGGTTCAAGTGAAGGTTTTAAGGAGTACGCTCAGAAGTGGAGAGACCTGGCTGGCAGGGTGCAGCCACCATTGACTGATCGGGAGTTGGTAGACATGTTCTTGGGGACCCTATCTGGGCCGTTCTTCAACCATCTTATCGGGAATTCGTCTGCAGGGTTCACTGATCTGATTCTGACTGGAGAGAGAATTGAGGCTGGGTTAAAGTCTGGTAAGATCCCGAAGGGTGCGTCGTCTAGTGCTGAGAAGAAACCCTTCAAGAAGGAGGCTAGTGCCGTGTATGGTTCCAAGAGATCAGAGAGACATGAGCGCCGCCAATCTGTCAGTGCGGTAACGATTGCTAAGCCTGCTTCCGCTCCTCGGCCGACCAATCCTCAAAGGGCTGAAAGACCCCGGAGAGAGTTTACCCGGTTGAGCATGACCCTATCGCAGATCCTGCCACAGTTGCTATCCACCAATTTAGTGACTGTCAGAGAGGCGCCGAAGTTCCCAAACACTGCATCTCCTAAGTACAACCCGAATGCTCGTTGTGCTTACCATTCAGATAGCCTGGGGCATTCTACTGATGACTGTTGGGCATTAAGGAGTAAGGTGCAAGACCTTATTGATGCCAAGGAGATACAGTTTGAAGCGCCTGAGAGGCCGAATGTAGTTACTGCTCCTATGCCTCAGCATGGGGTAAATGCTGTTGACGAAGATGTTTATGCTGCTTCTGTGGATGATCTAGCCACTCCTCTGAAGACTGTCAAGAAGAACCTGCTGCTGGCCAGTTTATTTATGGGTTGCAGTGAGGGTTGCCTGTTCTGTGCTGTGTCCCTATCTGGTTGTCCCTTGCTGAAGTTAGGCATCCAAAGCCTAATGGATAGCAAGGAGATTCTGTTTAAGAAGTCTGCTGTTCAGTTGGTTCCGGTGGAAGAAGTTTCTGTGGTGACTATCTTCAATAATCCAATCCCGGCTCTCCCGAAGAAGCCCATTCAAATCATGACTGTTGCACCTGTTGTTATCACTGTTCCGGGGCCCCTGCCCTATGTATCTGATAAAGCTGTCCCCTGGCATTATGGGGCAGATGTGTATGTAAATGGGATTAAACAAGAGTTCAACGCTGGCGCCAGCATCTGTGATATCACTGGCCCAGCCAAAGTCACCCGCAGTGGCAGGCTCTTCTCGCCTGACATTGCACCGCCTGTTGCTCGAAGACCACTCCTTATAACTCCTACAAGTGTACCTGTTCCTACTGCCGATCAAGTGGTTTCTCCTGCTGCCGAGTCATCCAATGCTCGGGGCAAAGGAATTGAAGTTGAGCCTGCCCAGATGGAGGCACCTATACCTGTAACTGCTGAAGCCTCCCAACAGGAAATGGAGGAGATTCTAAAGATTATAAAGAAGAGTGACTTTAATGTTGTGGAACAGCTGGGGCACACGCCCTCCAAGATCTCCATGCTCTCTTTATTGCTGTGCTCCGAGGCCCATGCTAAGGCCTTAATCTCATTCCTCAAGACGGCCCATGTGCCACATGAGACATCTGCAGTCCAGTTCACTGATTGCGTAGCAAATCTGACAGCAGATAATGGCTTGGGTTTCTCAGATGCTGACCTGACCGCGAAGGGAAGAGACCACAATGATGCCCTGCATGTCTCTATCGAATGCAGGGGCACTACTCTGGCACATGTATTGGTGGATACTGGTTCTTCTTTGAATGTGCTGCCCAAGAAGGCTTTGGACCATTTAGATTGTGAAGGCCTGGAATTGAAACCCAGCAATATCATCGTCAGGGCCTTTGACGGTTCAAAAAGGATGGTTCATGGAGAGGTTAACATTCCGATTCGTGTGGGCTCTCAGGTGTTTGACTCTACATTTTATGTGATGGATATCCGTCCATCTTACTCTTGTCTATTGGGTCGACCTTGGATACATAAGGCTGGGGCAGTGACCTCTACCTTGCACCAGAAGCTGAAGTACCCCGTCAGAGGGAAGATCGTCACTGTGCAGGGAGAGGAGGAGTACATGGTGAGCCACCTGAATTCCTTCAGATACATTGAGATGGACGGGGAGTTCATTGAAACCCCCTTTCAGCATTTCGAGGAGGTGCTTCCAATAGCAACAGTAGCAGAAACAGCAGCAGAGGAATTTGTTCCCTTGAAGATGGCTTCCCTGAAGGATGCCCGGGCTGTGGTTCAGAAAGGTGAAGGTGCTAACTGGGGCAGGCTTCCAGACTTTACACAGAAGACTGATAAATTTGGGTTGGGTTTTACTGCAGAGGGTCAGAAAGCTATGCGGAAAGCGAAGATCGGAAGACCTCCTGTGTTCATTACAAATCTAGGAGTGAATGCTGTTGGGGAAGACAATGAAGTGGATGAGGTTGAATTCAATAGCTGGATCTATCCAACGACTGAAGGCAGGTTGAACAATTGGATTGCCAAAGACCATACTCCTGTTACCTTTGTGACGCAGTAATAAATTTCTTTGTTTCGTTATTTTGTAATAAATAATAAATAAACTCTATGGCCCGGTGTCTTACCCGAGGCACCGCGGTTTCATTTGTGAGGGCATATAAATTGTCATTTCATATATCATGAATGAAAATCTAGGACGTATTTTCGTATTGCAAATCTTATGCTCCTTTTCTGTCTTTCTTTCCTTTACATATATTTCAAAACAGCTGTATTTACACACACACTCACTCATACAGGTTTCAATCCACTCTGGATCTCACTGATAACGACTCTGCTACTGCCAATTATGACTTCGAAAATCCGATCAACTTAGATGAAGACGAAGGTGAAGATGATTGTGAAGTGTCTGGCGAGCTTGCAAGACTGTTACTTCAGGAAGAGAGGGCAATTCAACCCCATGAAGAGCCAGTGGAAACAATAAACCTGGGTACAGAGGCAGACAGGAAAGAGGTAAAGATTGGTTCCAACCTAGAGCTCAGCGTGAAGCAACGGTTGACTCAGATGCTGCATGATTATATGGAGATCTTTGCCTGGTCCTACGAAGACATGCCCGGGTTGGATACCGATATTGTGGTCCATCACTTGCCAACTAAGGAAGACTGCCCTCCGGTAAAGCAAAAGGTCCGTCGGATGCGTCCAGAGATGTCCGAGAAGATTAAAGCCGAAGTTATGAAACAGTTTGACGCTGGGTTCCTTGCAGTGACTTCTTACCCTCAGTGGGTTGCTAATGTGGTGCCGGTACCGAAGAAAGACGGTAAGGTCAGAATGTGCGTCGACTACAGGGATCTGAACAGGGCCAGCCCCAAGGATGACTTTCCTCTACCTCACATTGATGTCCTTGTTGATAACACAACTCAGCACAAGGTATTCTCTTTCATGGATGGCTTTTCAGGTTACAATCAGATCAAGATGGCACCTGAAGACATGGAAAAGACTACATTCGTTACTCAGTGGGGCACCTTTTGTTACAAGGTCATGCCTTTTGGACTAAAGAACGCTGGGGCAACCTACCAACGTGCCATGGTTGCTTTATTTCATGACATGATCCATCATGAGATAGAAGTGTATGTGGACGACATGATCGCAAGGTCCCAGACTGAGGAAGAGCACCTAGGTCATCTGCAGAAGTTGTTTGACCGGTTGAAACTGTACAAGCTGAGATTGAACCCGAACAAGTGCACCTTCGGGGTAAGATCTGGAAAGTTGCTAGGCTTCGTGGTCAGTGATAAAGGTATTCAAGTGGACCCTGCCAAGGTCAAAGCTATTCAAGAGATTCCAGTTCCTAAGACAGAGAAGGAAGTCAGAGGCTTTTTAGGACGCCTGAATTACATCGCTCGGTTCATCTCGCACCTAACTGCTACTTGTAAACCAATCTTCAAGCTGCTGAAGAAAGATCAGGTAGTATGTTGGAATGATGAATGTCAGGCTGCATTTGACAGAATCAAAGAGTATCTCCAAGAACCACCTATCCTTATGCCACCGGTTGAAGGGAGACCTCTGATATTATACCTGACAGTACTCGACAACTCAATGGGGTGTGTGCTGGGGCAGCATGACGAGTCTGGCCGAAAAGAGCACGCCATTTATTACCTTAGCAAAAAGTTTACCGACTGTGAGACCCGATACTCACTGCTTGAGAAAACTTGCTGCGCTTTGGTATGGGTTGCTCGCCGGCTGAGACAGTATATGCTGACTCATACTACCTTGTTGATCTCAAAGATGGATCCTATAAAGTACATATTCGAAAAGCCTGCTCTGTCTGGGAGAATTGCAAGATGGCAAATGATCTTGACGGAATACGACATTCAGTACACAACCCAGAAAGCCATCAAGGGAAGTGTATTGGCAGACCACTTAGCACATCAGGCCGTAGATGACTACCAATCAATGAACTTTGAGTTTCCGGATGAAAGCATCATGATAGTAACTGATTGTGAAGTACCTGGACCGGATGAAGGACCTGAACCAGGATCCCGATGGTCTATGCACTTTGACGGAGCCTCCAATGCTTTGGGAAATGGTATCGGCGCCATAATCATATCACCTCAAGGTACTCATACTCCGCTAACTGCCCGACTATGCTTCAACTGTACCAACAACATGGCAGAGTATGAGGCGTGCATCATGGGTCTTCAAGCTGCGATCGACCTATGAATCAAGTTTCTGAGTGTCTTCGGAGATTCCGCTCTTGTGATCAATCAGATCAAAGGAGAGTGGGATACGAAACATCCAAACCTGATTCCTTACAAAGAATGTGTGTTGACCCTGATCCCCCACTTCACAGAGATAACCTTTGAACACTTTCCAAGAGAAGAGAATCAGCTAGCGGACGCGTTAGCTACAATGTCTTCTATGTTTAAGGTCAAATGGGACAATGAGGCTCCCCGAATCATCATCTGGAAACTGGACGAACCGGCATACTGTTGCGATCTCGAAACTGAATTGGTAACTGAGAAGCCTTGGTACCATGAAGTAAAGAGATATCTGGAAGCTCAGGAATACCCTGAAGGTGCATCTGTCAATGATAAGAAATTCCTGAGAAGATTCGCAGCAAAGTTCTTCCTTAGCGACGACATCTTGTACAAGCGAAACCATGATTCAACTTTACTGCGTTGTGTGGATAAGACTGAAGCAGAAAGGATCATGGAAGAGCTACATGAAGGGACCTTTGGTACGCATTCCAGTGGACACACCATGGCCAAAAAGATCCTCCGGGCAGGATATTACTGGTCCACAATGGAAGCTGACTGTTACCAACATTCCAGGACATGCCATAAGTGCCAGATTTATGCAGATAAGGTGCATGTTCCTCCAGTTCCCCTGAATGTCCTGACTGCGCCTTGGCCGTTTGCAATGTGGGGTATAGACATGATCGGTGAGATTAAACCTACGGCATCCAATGGGCATCGCTTCATCCTAGTGGCAATTGATTATTTTACGAAGTGGGTCGAGGAAGCATCCTATGCTACGGTAACCAAGACGGTTGTGGCACGGTTCATTCGACATAACCTGATCTGCCGATACGGCGTCCCAGAAAGAATTATTACAGACAACGGTACCAATCTGAATAACAAGATGATCGTTGAGCTCTGCGAACAGTTCAAAATACAGCACCACAATTCTTCTCCTTACAGACCGAAGATGAATGGGGCTGTCGAAGCAGCAAATAAGAACATCAAGAAAATCGTGCAGAAGATGACAGCGACTTATAAAGATTGGCACGAGATGTTACCGTTCGCTCTACATGGATACCGTACCTCAGCTAGGACGTCAACCGGGGCAACTCCTTTCTCTCTGGTTTATGGCATGGAGGCAGTCTTACCGATCGAAGTGCAAATACCCTCTCTCCGGATAATGAAGGATGAAAATCTGAGCGAGGATGATTGGATCCAGACACGACTTGATCAGCTCAACCTCATTGATGAAAAGAGACTTGCTGCTATCTGCCATGGTCAGACGTATCAGAAACGGATGATCAGGGCATTTAACAAAAAGGTCAGACCACAGGAATATCAAGTTGGGGATCTGGTAATCAAGAGAATCATCCTTCCTCAGAGTGATCCAAGGGGCAAATGGACCCCTACATACGAAGGGCCATTTGTGGTCAAACATGTGTTCTCAGGAGGAGCAATGATATTGACCAACATGGATGGTGACGACCTTCCTCACCCCGCCAATGCAGACATAGTAAAAAGATACTACGCATAAAAAAGACCCGCTAGGCTGACATGCCTAGGCAAAAATTAGGGCTTCCCGGCGAACCAAAAGGGTTCGGGCAAAATGAAGGGATGAAATGAAAAAATCTGTACACCCGGCAAGTCAAAAACCTGAAAAGGCGGCTTGGGCAAAAATGGGTATCCCGGTGGACTGAAAACCCGAAAGGGCGGTCCAGGCAAAAATTAGGGATAAAAGTGTAATACTATGTCTCATTGGATCACTTTGCATCCAGAATCCGGTATCTATATCAAGTTCAGACGGCATCGATCAGTCAGCTTCACCTTCAACCAAGGTCATCAAGTGATGAGACGCTCAGAGTTATAAAGGCAATAGCAGAGTTGAAACCCAGTGGGATCATTCATTTCACACAGCTGTTTTATTTTCTTTTGTACAAAATTTGTATAAACTCTTTTGTTCGGCGGCGTTCTCTTACTAGGACGTCAGCCTCTTGTATACAAAACGCCTGTTTTCAGGCCATTCAAAAAATCAATACAAATATACATTTCAGTTAAACGTGCCAACTGTTTTTCTTTTTCTGTTTTGTTTTGCGAAGAACGTCCAAGGTTCAATTTGTGATATATGCATTGACAATAATTTACTAACTCATGAATATTTGCATACGAAACAAAGAACTAATTACAAGTAACATTAGAAACAGGGGCAATAAAGAGTTGTCTGAGCAATCTAATTGGTCTGTCCTTCAAGGTACCAAGGTAGGTTCAGCTAAAGAACATGACCGGTACATCTTAATTCCCCAGAGAGTAAGTCAGCAGTCAGTGCATTCTTCTCCAAGCAGAGTTATCAAGCCTTAAGGAAGTTGGGTATCCTCCAGCAGATCCCAACATTCCCCAGCATGATATACCATCATTCTTAAACAAGCATCCCCGGCAATCTTGGTCTAAAGATGGTTCCCCGGCGGCATATCAAATATTCAAAGGAATCACTTCCCCCGCAGTTCAAAACATCCCCAGGAGAGTCCAATCTAGTTCCCCAGGAAAATTGGAATCCATCTCCTCAAGCAGTAAGCTTATCCCCAGTAGATTCTGGAAGCTTATCCTCGCAGAATACGAACGCGTCGCCCGGCTTTATTCAAAGAGTTATTTCCTTAACAGGATATAACTGGGTTATCCTCAGCCAAAAGCCATGGAAAGATCGTCGTCGACAAAGTCTTCTTACCCCCAGCGAAGTCTATTAGCACTTCCAATACAACGAAAATATCCCCAGCAAGTTATTTTCAACTCAGCAAAGTATCTCTCCCCCCACAGAGTATTGCTTCCCAGCAAGATCGTTAGAGTACTTTTCTCCCCGCAGAATATTCCATTCGCCAAGTTTATCCCCCAACGGAGTTATCTTCTCCTACCGGTATTCTTGCAACTCTCATCCCCAGCGGAAGCAAAATCTATTCTTCAACGTCAGCCCAGGAGTGACTTCCCGGCACCCGTTAAGGATTTACTTTCCTAGACGAAAACATAACATTCCTAAAACATCACATACATCATTATAGCATGCATAGACGCATTATATCATACAAATCTCATTTATGGTGAGAACATCATTGCTTGATCCATATCATGCATTGCATATGACTGACCTCTACCTTTCAGGAAAGATGCAGTTAAATTCTCAATCATATTTCAGGACCTAGACCGGTTCAGTTAATCGACTCCAAAGATTTCTTATCCAGTCCAAGGCCTTCTCTAGTCCAGCTAAATCGACTCCCAACAGATTTTTCTGATGAAGACTCAGTAGAAGTTATTTCAGATTATAATTTCCTATGGTTCCCTCCCCGACGGTGCGTGAGATGATAATTCCAGCCCAGGTTTTTCTCAAACGTCCGCTTTTGAGATTATAATTTCCTATGGTTCTCTCCCCGACGGTGCGTGAGATGTAATTCCCTTTCAGGTTATAATTTCCTATGGTTCTCTCCCCGACGGTGCGTGAGATGTAATTCCCTTTCAGGTTATAATTTCCTATGGTTCTCTCCCCGACGGTGCGTGAGATGTAATTCCCTTTCAGGTTATAATTTCCTATGGTTCTCTCCCCGACGGTGCGTGAGATGTAATTCCCTTTCAGGTTATAATTTCCTATGGTTCTCTCCCCGACGGTGCGTGAGATGTAATTCCCTTTCAGGTTATAATTTCCTATGGTTCTCTCCCCGACGGTTATAATTTCCTATGGTTCTCTCCCCGACGGTGCGTGAGACGTAATCCCCTTTCAGGTTATAATTTCCTATAGTTCCCTCCCCGATGGTGCGTGAGATGATAATTCCATTTTAGGTTTTTTCTTTGAGATTACAATTGCCTATTGGTTCTCTTCCCGATACTGCGAAGATGGTAATTCCCACCAAGATTTCCTCAACGAGCGTTGTTGAAGTTAAAGTCACCCAAGGTTCTCTCACCGTTCATGCTGAGGTAGTAACCATCCCTGGTTCATTCATCGCCGTTTGAAGCTCCAGATTCAGCTCCTGTAACCAGTCAGGACACATCTATACCAAGCATCTGAAACCAGCTCCTGCAACGTGTCAGGTAATCATTTTCTGTTTTGCAGGTACGCAAGTTCTCGCTAAGGAATCTCTTATGCGATCAACATCCAGATGGCATCTGTAAGCCCATCATCCTATTCACCAACCTCTAAATGGCATCTATAAGCCCATTCCATCATCACACTGCTACTATGTGAGCGCAAATTTCTGGGCACTTTAGTGTTCAATCATCTTCCACCTTCGGACTACGAAAGGCACGTCAGCCAATCTGCATCCTCAGGTCTAAGAAAATTGAACAGGGGCAACTGTTGTACCCCAAAATTTGCCCTCCCATATTCTTCAAGAAATTGCCAAGTCATGCTTCAAATCTCCCCAAGGGTTGCACAGTGCAAGAGCCTCCTAAGCAGTCAAAATTAGGGTTTCTGTTCTGATCAAGAAAATGAAGTTTCCAAAGGTCCAATCAAGTCCCATATGCCTACAAATATGGTCAAGCATCCTCATATCAAGTTTCAAGACTTTCAGCACAAAAATGCACAATCAAAACCCTAATTGCACTACAGTCAACTGTAGGGGCAAAATGGTCATTTGACAGTCAAAAGTTCAAATTTTTGGTCAACATATCATTTTGAAGCCACAAACATCATTTGATCAATGCTTGATCATGATTCTCAAAAGCTTGACTCAAAAATCATCAAGATGCAAAAGTTTCCTTATTTGGACAGCTGAAAAAGTCAACTGTAAATTGACCAGGGCATAACTTTCACATGGATTATCAGAAAAATTCCATCCAAAGCTCATTTTGAAGAGAAAGACATTTCCTACAACTCATCTTCATACTTCAAGTCCAAGAAATTCTCTCACAAAAAGTTATCAATTTCAACATTATAGGTCATTTTCAAAAGTCAACAAAAAGGGACTTTAAGTAAAAGGCCATAACTTGAGATTGGTGAATCAAAATGACATGGGACCAAAGACATTGGTTAGAGGACTCAAAGACCTTTCCAAAATGTCCAAGAACATGAGCAAAGCTTAAAAATTGAGCAAGTTATGCCTTGTGGAAGTTGGGAAATTTTTGGATATTTTGAAAAGTCAACATTGGTTCAAATGACTTAAAATTGCTAATGGGCCCATTTTTCTTCCATAATTCATCATACATGGCATGTGCACGACCACTTGGCCCAAAGGGAAGTATTTCTTCATTTTTTATTTATTTATTTAAATTTTTATTAATAATAATTCATTTAAATCAAATTAAATACATGAAAAATATTTAACCTAGGTTTTACAATCTTTTTGCATGAAATCTACTCAATAATTCGTGTATAATTAAATAGGGAAAGATTTGGAGAGAATTGATCATGATTTGTACAAAAACACATGGAAAATATTTGAAAAAAGATCTTGAAAATCAAATCTTTCAAAGTCATGAATGCCAAGCTTTTTGATCAGAATTCTTAACCTAATGCATTCCTACATAAGCATAGAACATAACCCTAATGCATGAGACCATTAAGCTGCGCAGAAAACCCATCATCAAACTTGAAATTTTGTTCAAAAAACTCAATACTGAAAACCTCATTCTAGGGCGATTCAAGGCACGATTTTTGTTTCATTAGCTTGCTAAAGCTTCATAGAGCGATTTCCAATCAAAAACATTCATAAAAACATCAAGAATTGGTACAATGAACCGGCCCTGTACAGAAAAAAAATTCATAATCGTATTTTAACATCTATGCATTTTCATGGCATTTTAATTGTTGATTCATACTCTTTATGCAATTCTGAAGCTAACCCATATGTTTAATTGTATTTTTATGCATTATACGCGATTATGCCATTGTTGTTCATTAGGGTTCAGGAAGCTCCGAATTGGGGGTTTTTGAAGGAGGAAAAATTGGAGTGTGAAACCACCACCATTGGAATCAGCGCGTCTGGACGATCTTAAACCTACCCTCGCGCTCAATTTATGAGCGTCACAGGGCTAGTCGCTATTTTTCATAAGCTAGCCTAAGAGAACGCTCCAAAAACCGTTGCCATGTTTTATTATATTTTTCAGGAAAAACAAACATGAAGAAGATGATGCAATGTCAAGGCGTGAGTGGTTCGTTCAAATTCTGCGCGCGTTTTCTAGCTACTAACCAATTTTCTTTTATAATGATTACTAGTTATTATATATTAAACGCGTATGAATTGGTCCAGTGGCAAGCATAGTTGTTGGTAAAGTACATGACCTGGGTTCGAGCCCCAGGTCTCCATTATCTCAATGTTATTTTTCAATTTACGTTCACATGCAGTTTCATATGCTGAAGCACACCATACACCTCCAGATCAGGCTCGCCACGTCCATCTCAAGATCAATCACAAGGCTGAGAGTTAGAGAACAGCGTGGACATGAGTCAACACGCCAGCACGTTGCCTGGAAAAGTCAAACGGACCAAGGTTAATGGGCCTGAATTATCAAGAAAAAAACCTCCTATTTGGGGTCTGAACCCCCTAGGTTTGCCAATTTATTTTCTTTCTTTATTTTTTTTATTTATACTTCTTTTTATTATTGTTTTATTAATTAATTTATTGTTTTTCATAAAATATATAAAAACACCATAAAAAATCAGAAAAAAAGCAAAAAAACACTAAACATTTTTTATTTTAATATTTCTTGTAAATAAATTTGCATGTAAATTAATTAATTAGTTAAATTAGGTTTAATTTTAATTCTTTTAATAAAAATCAAAAAAATGTAGAATTAGGGTTTAATAATTTTTCATCCTTTTTATTTTTCTTTCATAAATAATTAAATAATTAAATATTTATTTTTATAATTAAATTGCATGTAAAAATTAGGGTTAATTTAGGTTAAAATTCAATGTTTTCTTAATAAATTAAAAGCCATTAGAATTAGGGTTAGTATTTATTTTAATTAATTATTTTTTCATATTAAATCCTAAAATACTAAAAAATACCAAAAAACAAGTTCTTTCTTTCTTTTAATTTTAATTAACTCCTCATTAATTTAATTTTGCAAAAAGGGTCCAACGCCCTCGTTTCGATTTAATTCTTATGCGCATATTTATTTTGTTTCGTTTAAATATTTATGTATCTCTCCCAAGGCCATGTAACCTTTTAATTTTCGCGCACTTTTCTTTACTTTCTTTATTTTCCTGTCAAATCGGGTCCTGGTTTAATTTTGGCGATGTGGACCCGCGCCTTTTGTAATAGCTTAGAATTTACTTTTCTCGCAATTTTTAACTGTTAAATAAATGGCATGAAAGAATGTATGGACAAAATAAAAACAAGCGCTAGAATACCAATAACATGACAAGATAAATGCAAATGAAAATGACACACAAATCGCACACACCACCCCTAGGGTACGCCTCACTGTTGCCTTGCCTCGAAAGGTGATCGTCGAGTAGAGGATGTCTTAGTAAGTCCTCATGATCCGGGAACCTGGCATGAGGGTAGCTTCTAAGGTGTCTTCCCATTGCTCTGGTGATCACCATGTCCCGAACCTCGAATTGACCCGAACACCTCCAACGGTGGTGCTACCTACCTCTCAATGGTGGGATGGCACTACTTTAAGGGATATTTACACAGACGAATTCCTTAGGGTAGGTAGACGACTCTAGATACTTGCTCTAATTTCAAAAACAAAATCAAAAATACTTTTCACACCGACACCTTTTCAAAAAGCTTTTGAAAGCAACTTTTCAAACACTCTTGAGGACTGATACAAGAGTCGAACTGAAATTTTCAAAGAAACTTTTTTAAAACCCACAGTTGAAAAGCAAACAAACCATTTTTTTAAAACACAAATGAGAAAGTATCTAAGAGCCCATGGATAACCATGGATAGAAAGGGTGCTAACACCTTCCCTTTCTATAATCTACCTCCCGAACCGAGAGCAATCTCTTTAAGGAATTTTTCTGTGCTTTTGTACTTTCCATTTGGAGAAAATAAAAGACGGTGGCAACTCTTGCTTCCGCGACATTTCGCGAACCAGTGTTAAACAGTCAGTTCCAGATCCACCGATCACAGTAACTGTGGTAAGATTTGCGATAAAGTCATACTCAAACGGGTGAACTCTCTTCTGGGTCTTTCAGCCCTTGGAGGATTGGTTTGCCGAGGAGCGGCAGCAGGCTTAGCAATCATCACCGCGTTGACAGATTGGCGGCACTCAGGTTTCTCTTGTCTTCTAGACCCATATACAGCACTGGCCTCCTTCTTAAAGGGCTTCTTCTCGGAGCTTGATGATGCACCCTTCTGAATTTTACCAGACTTCATCCCAGCCTCTATTCTCTCTCCAGTCAGAATAAGATCAGTAAACCCTGCAGATGAGTTACCGATAAGATGGTTGAAAAATGGCCCAGATAGGGTCCCCAAGAACATGTCTACCAACTCTCGGTCAGTTAACGGAGGCTGCACCCTTCCAGCCAGATCCCTCCACTTCTGTGCGTACTCTTTAAAACCTTCGCTTGACCCTAACGACATACCCTGGAGTTGGGTACGTGTAGGGGCAAGGTCGGCATTATACTGATACTTCTTATAGAAAGCAGTAGCCAATTCCTCCCAGTTACGAACCTTGGTCCCATCCAGCTGATAGAACCATTCGAGATGAGTCCCTGAAAGACTCTCCTAGAAGAAGTGGATCCACAAGTTTTTGTCCACTGAGTACGGTTGAATCTTCCGCACGTAGGATCTGAGATGTAGCTTGGGACAAGACGCCCCGTCATATTTGGTAAAAGATGGTGCTTTGAACTTATGAGGAATGATCACACCAGTAGACAAACCCAAATCTCCAAAATCCAGCCCAGGCACTTGTTGGATCTCCATAGCATTCAGTCTGTCCTCCAATTGCTTGTACCGGTCTTCAGCCGGAGGATATTGTTCCTCATCAAAATCAGTCTCGTTGTCAGAGACTACCGGACTAGGACCTTTTCCCCCTTGGGGACTGCTCTTGCCTATAGAAGAACCAGCCTCTTCATTTTGCAGAGTGTTGCCAAACCTTCAGCCCGAGTTGAAAAGGACAGTTCTCCTCTTCTTCTTCTTCTCTTTCTTCAGGAGCAGAGCCTTCAGCTCTTCTTGGCCCTGAGCCAAACCCATGATTAGTTCCTGAAATTGCGCATTCTGCGCCTGAAGAGCCTTGATGGACATCTCGGTTGATGATGAGTCAGGATTCATGATGCTGAAATAAACAGCGAAGAATAGTAAGCAACCTGAAAAGAAGAAAACCTGCTATGCACATGATGAATGGAATGCGTATGATTTATGTTTTCAAAGACAATCGGGAATCAACTTTGTAAACAAAAAGGAACACACTTCATTAGATTCAACTTTGAAACTTAAATTGTTCAACAGGTTTCCCTTAGGCGTTACATGAAAGGAAATACTGAAAAGGGAAATAAAACTGTAAAAGAACATCCAGAGCTCCTTATTGATCCCATGGTCTCCTCTTCTCAGTACATATGTAAGCATTCAGAGCTCGCTCATTCTCCAACTGCTTTGTCAGCTTCTGGATCTTCAATTCCTACTCGTTGAACTTTTCCCGGTAAGAATCCCGCTCTTCTCGCAGTTGCGACCAAGATCTCTTTAATGTCTCATAATCAGTAGGTATCTGAGGAGGAAGGACAGTTGGAGGAACACCATCTTTGTCAGGATACTCAAGAATGATAGGTCTGACGGCTTCGTATGGCATACCTAACTTCTGAGCACGGATGCGAACCCATTTGTAGTAGGCTTCCATAGGTAAAGAAGTTTTTGGCCCCAACTCTTGTGAGTCAGCTTTATGAACTTTGTCCCAAGCCTTGATGAACCTACGACGCAGCTCGTCACTATCCACCTGAAACTCAAAACTGATGTGAGGCACCAACATCTCATGGGGGCCTGCTTTTCTGGCTCTTCCAAACTGACGGAGCGCTAGACATGGATTGTAAGAGATTCCTCCTTGGGTACCAATCAACAGAACATTAGGGTATTCTCCGCATCGATCAATAACAGCTACCTCATCCAAACCTCTGAAAGTCCAAACGATGTCCTTATCAGTGAGAGACATTAACCTGTGAGCCCAACCTCTTCCTTCTTGGTTGTTCAACACGAACTTAGGGAGGTGCGAAATAAACCACCTCACCAACAAAGGGATACAACACCACAGGGTTCCTCGTCTTCGGGGAGTACGAGCATGAAGTTGTTGCAGGATGTCACCCAAGAGAGTGGGCACAGGATTCTGAGACATAAAGATCCTTATGGCGGTGACATTGATGAAGTTGTCAGGATTAGGAAACAAGACTAACTCATAGATTAAGAGAGCCAAGATGTCTTCATATGCCCTAAAGTCCAGGTCGTTCCAGAAGCTGTTAGCTTTACCAATCAGAAACTTGGCAAAGAAACCCTTAACTCCGTTTCTAGTTACCCAGTTGTCCATTACCTCTTGATGTGTCAAGGGAAGAGCTGCAGCAACCTCCTCAAGCCTGAGGGTCTTTTCCCAACCAGTAAAGGGAGTCTGATCCAAGATAGGGATACCAAGCAAATCAGAGAACTCTTCCAGGGTAGGGACCAGCTGGAAGTCTTGAAAGGTGAAGCACTGGTACAGAGGGTCATAGAACTGGGTCAGAACACTCATCAACTGTTGATCCCGCTTTGCAGTGACTAAACTGAGAAGAGAACCATGCCTCTGAATGAAGGAAGTGGTATTTGGAATTCTGCTAACCAACTCTTCAAGCAACTCAGGTGAGTGAACAAAGTTGAACCGGATAGTATTCCTTCGCACAGGCGTCATGGTGTCCTACAAAACAGAGCAAAGGTGAAACCCTCTTGTCTTTGAAATGGTCAGTCCTTATGCAGGATGCATGCAATGCTCATGATGTTATGATGTTATGATAAAGCACACCACAAATAGATACAAAGGCAAACATGGTAAGGCACACAAGTCACACAAGACAGACCCTTAAAGTTTAGGCCATCATGAGGTCTAGGTATTACCCTCTTTCAGTTTGTTGGTTCATACCTGTCCTATCAAAGTAACCGGGTTCTTAGAGGATCCCAATATCATTGACTACCCTCAATCGGTCATAACTCCAGCATTGCAATCTTTTCTTGCAGCCAGAACCATCACGAGAGTTTAGCCTCAATGGGCGTAGCATACTGCTACTGTTCTAATGGCCAAGTTGTGTCATTTAAGGTTCTAAGGTTGTTGGTGCTTAAATACTCCTCAGAAGACCCATATTCTCCTCGTTGCGACACAAGGGATATCGGTACAGACCAAGGTGCCACACCAACGTAGCCACTGTTTCACCCGTGTCGGTCTACGCCGGACAGGTCCCTCACAACTTATGCTACCTAAACAGGGTATCCCCAGATCCGGGTTAGGATCTATGTAACTCCCATGCAACCCACAAATTTAAAGCAGACAAGTCAATACAATTGAAAACACAGTTATGAGCTAATCCTAAGGTACACCTCACTTTAAGAGTATTCCCCAGCAGAGTCGCCAGTTCTGTGATCGGTGGATCTGGAACTGACTGTTTAACGCTGGTTCGCGAAATGTCGCGGAAGCAAGAGTCGCCACCGTCTTTTATTTTCTCCAAATGGAAAGGACAAAAGCACAGAAAAATTCCTTAAAGAGATTGCTCTCGGTTCGGGAGGTAGGTTATAGAAAGGGAAGGTGTTAGCACCCTTTCTATCCATGGTTATCCATGGGCTCTTAGATACTTGCTCATTTGTGTTTTCAAAAATGGTTTGCTTGCTTTTCAACTATGGGTTTTAAAAAGTTTCTTTGAAAATTTCAGTTCGACTCTTGTATCGGTCCTCAAGAGTGTTTGAAAAATTGCTTTCGAAAGCTTTTTGAAAAGGTGTCGGTGTGAAAAGAGTTTTTTGAATTTGTTTTGAAATTAGAGCAAGTATCTAGAGTCGTCTACCTACCCTAAGGAATTCGTCTGTGTAGATGTCCTTTAAAGTAATGCCATCCCACCATTGAGAGGTAGGTAGCACCACTATTGGAGTTGTTTGGGTCAATTCGAGGTTCGGGACATGGTGATCACCAGAGCAATAGGAAGATACCTTAGAAGCTACCCTCATGCCAGGTTCCCGGATCATGAGGACTTACTAAAACATCCTCTACTCGACGATCACCTTTCGAGGGGCAAGGCAACAGTGAGGCGTACCCTAGGGGTGGTGTGTGATTTGTGTGTCGTTTTCAGATATTTTTGTCTTGTCATGTCATGGGTGATCTACGCTTTTGTTTTTATTTTAACATTCATTCTTGCATGCAAAGTTATTAACAGTTAAAGTGCGGAATTAAAGTTCCTAAACTATTACAAAGGCGCGGGTCCACATCGCCAAATTAAATCCAGGACCCGATTTGAAATAAAAAATAAAGTAAAGTGCGAGAAATATAAATATCGAATTTACATGGCTTTGGGAGAATTACATAAAAATTATAAGAAAAGAAATAAATGCGCGAATTGGAATTACTATCGAATACGAGGGCGTTGGACCCTTTTTAATGAAATTAAATTACGATTAGTGAATTAATTAAATTAAAGTAAAAAAGAAAAGATTTTTTGAGTTTTTGTATTTATGGATTTTTAATGAGAGTTAATGGAATTTAAAACCTAATTCTAATTATTTTTAATTTATTAAGAAAAACATTAAGATTTAATCTAAAATTAACCTAATTAATTAATACAATTTTATTTACAAAAATATAATAATTAATAATTAGTTATGGTGAAAGAAAAGAAAAAGATAAAAATTGATTAAAACCCTAATTCTACAAATTTTAAATTTATTAAGAAAAGTGTTAAAATTAATCCTAGAATAAAAACTAATTAATTAATAAGATTTTATTTACAAAATAGCATTTAAATAAAATATTTTTATTCTTTGTGTCTTTCTGATTTTTTTTATATTATTTTTATATTATAAAAATATTGATTTAAAGAATTCAATTAAAACTAATTAAAATAAATAAAATAGAAAAATATGAAAAAAAGAAAGAAAAAGCAAACCAATGGGGTGTTCTGTCCCCAAACTGGAGGTGTGATCCAGCAATTTTTGGCCCATCATGGGAGGCCTTTTTTGACTTCTCAGTGTTCATGTGTGTAGGCGTTGACTGGGACTTTCCATAGACCTTAATTCTGGACCATTGGATTGAGATCAGTAGGCGTGTGGCACATTTGGACGATGAGTGTATGGTGATCATTAGGAGAGAGCGCTGCATGCAAGTATGGTTAGAAAAATAATATGAAGAGGGAGGGGGACCTGGGATTCGAACCCAGGTCCCAGTGCTTGCCAACGCTACTTTCTACCACCTGAACCAATTAACATATTTGTTATTATCATGAAAAACAATTAATATAATAATAAACAAAAGTTAGTGCTATGAAGACAAAAACGCGCGCCCAGTTTTGAATCAACCAACCACAGCCTTCCAACTCATCTTCTTCCTCGTTTATGCATTTTGACCTGAAAAAAGAACATCAAATAGCGGGGGTTTTGAACCCCCACAATCTGAAGTGCCAAGAATAGCGAATAGAAATTGGCTGCATATAAAAACAGCGCGAGGGGTGTTTTAGATTCAGTGGAACATCACGAATTCAATGGTATGATTCTCATGGTTCAATTTTTCCATATGGACGAAACCCTCTTTTAAGGTTTCTGAAAACCTAGAAAGCTCCCATGGTGGATTCTCCTATAGTACACGAAAACTCAATTGATGTATATGGTTAGCTTTAGAATGAATTGATTAGTATAAATCCACAAAAAATATGCAATGAGAATGCTTGAAAACTGAAACACGAATATGTATAAAATTTGAAACAGGATCACTTAGTTCTACCGTTTCTTGATGTTAGAGTTGATGATTTTGATTCAGACACGTTCCTTGTGTCCTTGGCAAGCGATTGGAATAGTTATTTGATCTTGAAACTAACTCTAATGCAGTTTTCAGTTTTTGGTTTTTTTGATAAAAATGCCAACTTTGTTCTTCAGATGGGGCGCAGCCTAGAGGTCTTTTCCACTAGGGTTTGCTTCTGGCTTATGTATGGAATGATTAGGGTAAAGATTTTGATCCAAAAACCCTTTGCATTGATGGAAAGATATTTGATTTTCATGGCATATCTTCCAAATCTTTTTCCATGAATATTTGATTCCAATCATGGCAAAACCTTCCAAAAATGATTATGCACGAATCCTAAGCCTTTAAGGAGTGTTTATTCTGCACAAAAAGATTTAAAAACTTTGGTTTAGTATTTTTCCATATTTTATTTTATTTAAATGAATTAATTGTAATTTAAAAATTCAAATAAATAAATAAAAATGATGAATAAATCCCCTTTGGGCCAAATGGTCGTGCACATGCTTTGGATGATGAATCTTGGAAGAAAATGTGGCCCATTAGCAATTTTAAGGCTTTTGAAGCAAAGTTGACTTTTCAAAATATCCAAAAATTTCCCAACTTCCACAAGGCATATCTTGCTCAATTTTTAAGCTTTGATCATGTTCTTGGACATTTTGGAAAGGTCTTGAAGTCCTCTAACCAATGCCTTTGGTCCCATGTCATTTTGATTTACCAATCTCAAGTTATTGTCTTTGACTTAAAGTCCCTTTTTGTTGACTTTTGAAAATGACCTATAATGTTGAAATTGATAACTTTTTGTGAGAGCATTTCTTGGACTTGAAGTGTGAAGAGGAGTTGTAGGAAATGTCTTTCTATTCAAAATGAGATTTGGATGGAATTTTTCTGATAATCCATGTGGAAGTTATGCCTTGGTCAAGTTACAGTTGACTTTTTCAACTGTCCAAATATGGAAACTTTTGCATCTTGAGACTTTTTGAGCCATGCCTTGAAAATCATGATCAAGAATTGATCAAATGATGTTTATGGCTTCAAAATGAGATGTTGACCAAAAATTTGAACTTTTGACTGTCAAATGACCATTTTGCCCCTACAGTTGACTGTAGTGTAATTAGGGTTTTTGACTGTGCAATTTTGTGCTGTAAGTCTTGAAACTTGGTATGAGGATGCTTGACCATGTTTGTAGGCATGTGGGACTTGATTGGACCCTTGGAAACTTCATTTTCTTTGTCAGAACCAAAACCCTAGTTTTTGACTGTTAGGAGGCCCTTGAACTGTGCAACCTTTGGGGAGATTTTGAAGCATGCTCTTTGCAATTCTTGAAGAATATGGGAGGGCAAATTTTGGGGTACAACAGTTGCCCCTGTTCAATCTTCTTAGACCTGAGGATGCAGATTGGCTGACGTGCCTTTCGTAATCCGAAGGTGGAAGATGATTGAACACTAGAGTGCCCAGAAATTTGCGCTCACATAGTAGTGTGGTGATGGGGATGGGCTTATAGATGCCATTTGGAGATTGATAGATAGGATGATGGGCTTATAGATGCCATGCTACGAGATGATGGATAGGTGGATGGGCTTATAGATGCCATCTGGGTGTTGATCGCGTAAGAGATTCCTTAGCGAGAGCTTGCGTACCTGAAAAAGAAAAATGATTACCTGACCCGTTACAGGAGCTGGTCTTCAGATTCTTTGTATAGATGTGTCCTGACTGGTTACAGGAGCTGGATCTGGATCTTCAAAAGATGATGAATGAACCAGGGATGATTACTACCTCAACAGGAACGCTGAGAGAACCTTGGATGATTATTACCTCAACAGGAACGCTGAGAGAATCTTGGGCGACTTCAACCTCAACAGTAACGCTGAGAGAATCTTGGGCGACTTCTACCTCAACAGTAATGCTGAGAGAATCTTGGGCGACTTCTACCTCAACAGTAACGCTGAGAGAATCTTGGGCGACTTCTACCTCAACAGTAACGCTGAGAGAATCTTGGATGTCTTCTACTGAGTCTTTATCAGGAAAATCTGTTGGGGGTCGATTTAACTGGATTAGAGAAGGCCTTTGACTGGATAAGAAACAGAAAAATCTTAGGGTCGATTTAACTGAATCGGTCTAGGTCTTGAAATCTTCAACTGGATAAGAAACAGGGAGATCTTAGGGTCGATTTGACTGAACCAGAGAAGGCCTTTGACTGGATAAGAAACAGAAAAATCTTAGGGTCGATTTAACTGAATTGGTCTAGGTCTTGAAATCTTCAACTGGATAAGAAACAGGGAGATCTTAGGGTCGATCTGACTGAACCAGAGAAGGCCTTTGACTGGATAAGAAACAGAAAAATCTTAGGGTCGATTTAACTGAACCGGTCTAGGTCTTGAAATCTTCAACTGGTTAAGAAACAGGGAGATCTTAGGGTCGATCTGACTGAACCAGAGAAGGCCTTTGACTGGATAAGAAACAGTAAAATCTTAGGGTCGATTTAACTGAACCAGGCTAGGTCTTAAAATGTAGCTGAGAACTTAACTGGATCTTTCCTGAAAGGTAAAGGTCAGTCATATGCAATGCGTGATATGGATCAAGCAATGATGTTCTCAACGTAAATGAGATTTGTAAGATATAATGCGTATATGCATGTATCATCATGTATGTGATGTTTATGAATGTATGTTTGTTGTTTAGGAAAGTAAATCCTTGACGGGCGCCGGGAAGTCACTCCTGGGCTGATGTTGGAGAATAGATTTTTGCTTCCGCTGGGGATGATAGTTGCAAGAATACCGGTAGGAGAAGATGACTCCGTTGGGGAATGAACTTGGCGAATGGATTACTCTGCGGTGAGAAAAGTACTCTAACGATCTTGCTGGGAAGCAATACTCTGTGGGAGAGAGGTACTTGCTGAAATGTTGATGATAACTTCGCTGGTGATACCATTATTGTGTTTAGAAGTGTTAATAGACTTTGCTGGGGGTAAGAAGGCTTCGCCGAGAACGATCTTTCTGTGGCTTTGGCTGAGGATAACCCAGTTATATCCTGGTAGGGAAATAACTCTTTGAATAAAACCGGGAGACGCGTTCGTGCTCTACGGGGGTAAGCTTCCAGAATCTACTAGGGATAAGCTTACTGCTTGGGGAGATGGATTCCAACTTTCCTGGGGAAACTGGATTGGGCTCTCCTGGGGAAGTTTTGAACTGTAACAGGGAAGTGGCTCCACTAAATGTTTGATATACCGCCGGGGAACAATCTTTAGGCCAAGATTGTCGGGGATGCTTGTTAAGAATGCATGTATACTGCCGGGGAATGTTGAGATCTGCTGAAGGATACCCAACTTCCTTAAGGCTGCTGTAACTTTGCTTGAGGAGAGTGTACTGACTTGCTGGCTCACTCTCTGGGGAATTGGGATGTACTGGTTATGTTCTTCCGCTGAACTCTCCTTGATACCTTGGAGGATAGAACAATTAGATTGCTTAGACAACTCTTTATTGCCCCTGCTTCTAATGTTACCTGTAATTAACCCTTTGTTTCGTATGCAAACATCCATGAGTAAGCAAATTATTTTCAATGCATATATCACAAATTAAACCTTGGACGTTCTTCGCAAAACAAAACAGAAAAGGAAAAACAATTGGCAATTTTAACTGAAAAGTGATTTTTATATTGATTTTGAATTTGCCTGTAAAATAGGCGTTTATGTACAAGAGGCTGACGTCCTAGTAAGAGAACGCCGCCGAACAAAAGAGTTTATACAATTTGTACAAAAGAAAATAAAACGGCTGTGTGAAATGAATGATCCCACTGAGTTTCAACTCTGCTATTGCCCTTATATCTCCGAGCGTCTCATCACTTGATGACCTTAGTTGAAGATGAAGCTGACTGATCGATGCCATCTGCACTTGATGTAGATACCAGATTCTGGATGCAAAGTGATCCAATGAGACATAGTATTACGCTTTATCCCTAACTTTTGCCTGGACCGCCCTTTCGGGTTTTCAGTCCACCGGGATACCCAATTTTACCCAAGCCGCCTTTTCAGGTTTTCGACTTGCCGGGTGTACAGATTTTTTTTCATTTCATCCCTTCATTTTGCCCGAACCCTTTTGGTTCGCTGGGAAGCCCTAATTTTTGCCTAGGCATGTCAGCCTAGCGGGTCTTTTTCATGCGTAGTATCTTTTTACTATGTCTGCATTAGTGGGGTGAGGAAGGTCGTCACCATCCATGTTGGTTAGAATCATGGCTCCTCCTAAGAACACATGCTTAACCACAAATGGCCCTTCGTACGTAGGGGTCCATTTTCCCCTTGGATCACTCTGAGGAAGGATGATTCGTTTGATCACCAGATCCCCAACTTGATATTCCTGTGGTCTAACCTTCTTGTTAAATGCCCTGATCATCCGTTTCTGATACGTCTGACCATGACAGATAGCAGCAAGTCTTTTTTCATCAATGAGGTTTAACTGATCAAGTCGTGTCTGGATCCAATCATCTTCGTTCAGATTTGCATCCTTCATTATCCGTAGAGAGGGTATTTGCACTTCGATCGGTAAGACTGCCTCCATACCGTAGACCAAGGAGAAAGGAGTTGCCCCGGTTGACGTCCTGGCTGAGGTACGGTACCCATGTAGAGCGAACGGTAACATCTCATGCCAATCTTTATAAGTCACTGTCATCTTCTGCACGATTTTCTTAATGTTCTTATTTGCTGCTTCTACAGCCCCATTCATCTTCGGTCTGTAAGGAGAAGAGTTGTGGTGTTGTATCTTAAACTGCTCGCAGAGCTCAGTGATCATCTTGTTATTGAGATTGGTACCGTTGTCTGTAATAATTCTTTCTGGGACGCCGTATCGACAGATCAGGTTGTGCCGAATGAACCGTGCCATAACAGTCTTGGTTACCGTAGCGTAGGAAGCTGCTTCAACCCACTTCGTGAAGTAATCAATCGCTACCAGGATGAAGCGATGCCCGTTAGATGCCGTAGGTCTAATCTCACCGATCATGTCTATGCCCCACATTGCAAACGGCCAAGGCGCAGTCAGAACATTCAGAGGAACTGGAGGAACATGCACCTTGTCTGCATATATCTGGCATTTATGGCATGTCCGAGAATGTTGGTAGCAGTCAGCTTCCATGGTGGACCAGAAATACCCTTCCCGTAGGATCTTCTTTGCCATAGTGTGTCCGCTGGAGTGTGTACCAAAGGTCCCCTCATGTAACTCTTCCATGATCCTTTCTGCTTCAGTCTTATCCACACAACGCAGTAAGGTCGAATCATGATTTCGCTTATACAGGATGCCGTTGCTAAGGAAGAACTTCGCTGCGAACCTTCTCAGAAACTTTTTGTCGTTGACAGACGCACCTTCAGGGTATTCCTGAGCTTCCAAATATCTCTTCACCTCATGGTACCAAGGCTTCTCAGTTACCAATTAAGTCTCGAGATCACAACAGTATGCCGGTTCGACCAGTTTCCAGATGATGATCCGGGGAGCCTCATTATCCCATTTGACCTTGAACATAGAAGACATCGTAGCTAACGCGTCCGCCAGCTGATTCTCTTCTCTCGGAAAGTGTTCGAAGGTTATCTTTGTGAAGTGGGGGATCAAGGTCAACACACATTCTCTGTAAGGAATAAGATTCGGATGTTTCGTATCCCACTCTCCTTTGATCTGATTGATCACAAGAGCGGAATCTCCGAAGACACTCAGAAACTTGATCCTTAAGTCGATCGCAACTTGGAGACCCATGATGCACGCCTCATACTCTGCCATGTTGTTGGTACAGTTGAAACATAGCCGGGCAGTGAGTGGAGTATGAGTGCCTTGAGGGGATATTATCACAACGCCGATACCGTTACCCAAAGCATTGGAGGCTCCGTCAAAGTTCATAGACCATCGGGATCCTTCCTCAGGTCCTTCATCCGGTCCAGGTACTTCACAATCAGTCACAATCATGATGCTCTCGTCTGGAAACTCGAAGTTCATTGACTGATAGTCGTCTACTGCCTGATGTGCCAAGTGGTCTGCCAATACACTTCCCTTGATGGCTTTCTGAGTAGTGTACTGAATGTCGTATTCTATCAAGATCATTTGCCATCTTGCTATTCTCCCAGACAGAGCAGGCTTTTCGAATATGTACTTTATCGGATCCATCTTTGAGATCAACAAGGTAGTGTGAGTCAGCATATACTGTCTCAGCCGGCGAGCAGCCCATACCAAAGCGCAGCAAGTTTTCTCGAGCAGTGAGTATCGGGTCTCACAGTCGGTAAACTTTTTGCTAAGGTAATAAATGGCATGCTCTTTTCGGCCAGACTCGTCATGCTGCCCCAGCACGCACCCCATTGAGTTATCAAGTACTGTCAGATATAGTATCAGAGGTCTCCCTTCAACCGGCGGCATAAGGATGGGTGGTTCTTGGAGATATTCCTTGATTCTGTCAAAAGCAGCCTGACATTTATCATTCCAACGTACTACCTGATCTTTCTTCAACAACTTGAAGATTGGCTCACAGGTAGCAGTTAGGTGTGAGATGAATCGAGCAATGTAATTCAGGCGTCCTAAAAAGCCTATGACTTCCTTCTCTATCTTAGGAACTGGCATCTCTTGAATAGCTTTAACCTTAGCAGGGTCCACTTGAATACCCTTATCACTTACAACGAAGCCTAGCAACTTCCCAGATCTTACCCCGAAGGTGCACTTGTTCGGGTTCAACCTCAGCTTGTACAGTTTCAAACGGTCAAACAACTTCTGCAGATGATCAAGGTGTTCTCCCTCAGTCTGGGACCTTGCGATCATGTCGTCAACATATACTTCTATCTCATGATGGATCATGTCATGAAATAAAGCAACCATGGCACGTTGGTAGGTTGCCCCAGCATTCTTCAGTCCAAAAGGCATGACCTTGTAGCAGAAGGTGCCCCACTGAGTAACAAAGGTAGTCTTCTCCATGTCTTCAGGTGCCATCTTGATCTGATTGTAACCTGAAAAGCCATCCATGAAAGAGAACACCTTGTGCTGAGCAGTATTGTCAACAAGGACATCAATGTGAGGTAGGGGGAAGTCATCCTTGGGGCTGGCCCTGTTCAGATCCCTGTAGTCAACACACATTCTGACTTTCCCATCTTTCTTAGGTACTGGTACCACATTAGCAACCCACTGAGGGTAAGAAGTCACTGCAAGGAACCCGGCATCAAATTGTTTCATAACCTCGGCTTTGATCTTCTCAGACATCTCTGGACGCATACGGCAGACCTTTTGCTTAACCGGAGGGCAGTCTTCCTTAGTAGGCAAGTGATGGACCACAATATCGGTATCCAACCCGGGCATGTCTTCGTAGGACCAGGCAAAGATCTCCATATAATCATGTAGCATCTGAGTCAACCGTTGCTTCACGCTGAGCTCTAGGTTGGCACCAATTTTTACCTCCTTTCTGTCTGCCTCAGTACCCAGGTTTATTGTTTCCACTGGCACTTCGTGTGGTTGAATTGCCCTCTCTTCCTGAAGTAACAGTCTTGCAAGCTCGCCAGGCACTTCGCAATCATCTTCACCTTCGTCTTCGGCTAAGTTGATCGGATTTTCGAAGTCATAACTGGCAGTAGCAGAGTCGTTACCAGTGAGATCCAGAGTGGATTGAAACCTGTATGAGTGAGTGTGTGTAAATACAGCTGTTTTGAAATATATAAAGGAAGGAAAGACAGAAAAGGAGCATAAGATTTGAAATGCGAGAAAACGTCCAAGATTTTTATTCATGATATATGAAATGACAATTTATATGCCCTCACAAATGAAGCCACGGTGCCCCGGGTAAGACACCGGGCCATAGAGTTCAATTTATTGTTTATTACAAATAATAAAACAAAGAAGTTTATTACTGCGTAACAAAAGTAACAGGAGTATGGTCTTTAGCAATCCAATTGGTCAATCCACCATCAGTTGTCGGGTAGATCCAGCTATCGAACTCAGCTTCATCCACTTCATTATCCTCCCCAACAGCATTCACTCCTGGATTGGTAATGAGCACAGGAGGTCTTCTGGTCTTTGCCTTCCGCATAGCTTTCTGGCCCTCTGCAGTAAAACCCAGTCCAAACTTGTCAGTTTTCTGTGTAAAGTCAGGAAGCCTGCCCCAATTAGCACATTCACCTTTCTGGATCACAGCCCGGGCATTCTTCAAGGAAGCCATCTTCAAAGGAACATCCTCTTCGACCACTGTTTCTGCTGCTGCCAAAGTTGGAGGTACCTCTTCGAAATGCTGAAAGGGGGTTTCAATAAACTCCCCGTCCATCTCAATATACCTGGAGGAATTCAAATGGCTCACCATATACTCCTCCTCTCCCTGCACAGTGACAATCTTCCCTCTGACAGGGTATTTTAGCTTCTGGTGCAAGGTAGAGGTCACTGCCCCAGCTTTGTGGATCCAAGGTCGACCCAGTAGACAAGAATACGATGGACGGATATCCATCACATAGAAAGTAGAGTCGAAAACTTGAGAGCCCACCCTGATAGGAATGTCAACCTCTCCATGAACCATCCTCTTGGAGCCGTCAAAGGCTCTGACGATGATATTGCTAGGTTTCAGCTCCAGGCCTTCACAATCCAAACGGTCTAAGGCTTTCTTGGGTAGCACATTTAGGGAAGAACCAGTGTCCACCAACACGTGCGCCAGAGTAGTGCCCCTGCATTCGATAGAGACATGCAAGGCGTCATTGTGGTCCCTTCCCTTGGCAGTAAGGTCAGCATCTGAGAAACCCAAACCATTGTCTGCTGTCAGATTTGCTACGCAATCAGTAAACTGAACTGCAGATGTCTCCTGTGGCACATGGGTCGTCTTGAGAAATGAAATTAAGGCCTTAGCATGGGCCTCTGAGCACAGTAGCAAGGAGAGCATGGAGATTTTGGAGGGCGTATGCCCCAGCTGCTCGACAACATTAAAGTCACTCTTCTTGATTATTTTCAGGATTTCCTCCATCTCTTGTTGGGAGGCCTCAGCATTTACAGGTCTTGGTGCCTCCATCCGGGCAGGCTCATCTTCAATCCCTTTGCCCCGAGCATTAGATGACTCAGCAGCAGGGGAAACAACTTGATCAGAAACAGGAACAGGTACACTTGTAGGTGTTATAGTGAGGGGTCTTCGAATAGCGGGCGGTGCAATGTCAGGCGAGAAGAGCCTGCCACTGCGGGTAACCTTTGCTGGACCAGTGATATTGCTGATGCTGGTGCCAGTGTTGAACTCTTGTTTGATTCCATTCACATACACATCTGCCCCATAGTGCCAGGGAACAACTTTATCAGATTCGTAGGGGAGGGGCCCCGGAACAGTAATAACGACAGGTGCGACAGTCATGATTTGAACAGGCTTCCTTGGGAGAGCCTTGATTGGATTATTAAAGATTGTAACAACGGAAACTTCTTCTACCGGAACAAACTGAACAGCGGACTTCTTGAACATAATCTCTTTGCTGTCCATTAGGCTTTGGATGCCCAACTTCAGCAAAGGACAACCAGATAGGGAAACAGCACAGAAAAGGCAACCCTCACTATAACCCGGAAATAAACCGGCCAGCAGTAGGTTCCTCTTGACAGTCATTAAGGGAGTAGCTACATCATTCACAGAAACGGCATACACATCTTCATCAACGGCATTTACTCCATGCTGGGGCATAGGAGCAGTCACCATATTTGGCCTCTTAGGCGCTTCAAACTGTATCTCTTTTGCGTCAATAAGGTCTTGCACCTTATTCCTTAAGGCCCAATAGTAATCAGTGGAATGCCCCGGGCTATCAGAGTGATAAGCACAGCGAGCATTTGGATTATATTTGGGGGAGGCAGTGTTCACAACTTTCGGGGCCTCCCTGACAGTCACCAAGTTGGTGGATAGTAACTGTTGTACCCCAAAATTTGCCCTCCCATATTCTTCAAGAAATTGCCAAGTCATGCTTCAAATCTCCCCAAGGGTTGCACAGTGCAAGAGCCTCCTAAGCAGTCAAAATTAGGGTTTATGTTCTGAAAAAAGAACATCAAATAGCGGGGGTTTTGAACCCCCACAATCTGAAGTGCCAAGAATAGCGAATAGAAATTGGCTGCATATAAAAACAACGCGAGGGGTGTTTTAGATTCAGTGGAACATCACGAATTCAATGGTATGATTCTCATGGTTCAATTTTTCCATATGGACGAAACCCTCTTTTAAGGTTTCTGAAAACCTAGAAAGCTCCCATGGTGGATTCTCCTATAGTACACGAAAACTCAATTGATGTATATGGTTAGCTTTAGAATGAATTGATTAGTATAAATCCACAAAAAATATGCAATGAGAATGCTTGAAAACTGAAACACGAATATGTATAAAATTTGAAACAGGATCACTTAGTTCTACCGTTTCTTGATGTTAGAGTTGATGATTTTGATTCAGACACGTTCCTTGTGTCCTTGGCAAGCGATTGGAATAGTTATTTGATCTTGAAACTAACTCTAATGCAGTTTTCAGTTTTTGGTTTTTTTGATAAAAATGCCAACTTTGTTCTTCAGATGGGGCGCAGCCTAGAGGTCTTTTCCACTAGGGTTTGCTTCTGGCTTATGTATGGAATGATTAGGGTAAAGATTTTGATCCAAAAACCCTTTGCATTGATGGAAAGATATTTGATTTTCATGGCATATCTTCCAAATCTTTTTCCATGAATATTTGATTCCAATCATGGCAAAACCTTCCAAAAATGATTATGCACGAATCCTAAGCCTTTAAGGAGTGTTTATTCTGCACAAAAAGATTTAAAAACTTTGGTTTAGTATTTTTCCATATTTTATTTAATTTAAATGAATTAATTGTAATTTAAAAATTCAAATAAATAAATAAAAATGATGAATAAATCCCCTTTGGGCCAAATGGTCGTGCACATGCTTTGGATGATGAATCTTGGAAGAAAATGTGGCCCATTAGCAATTTTAAGGCTTTTGAAGCAAAGTTGACTTTTCAAAATATCCAAAAATTTCCCAACTTCCACAAGGCATATCTTGCTCAATTTTTAAGCTTTGATCATGTTCTTGGACATTTTGGAAAGGTCTTGAAGTCCTCTAACCAATGCCTTTGGTCCCATGTCATTTTGATTTACCAATCTCAAGTTATTGTCTTTGACTTAAAGTCCCTTTTTGTTGACTTTTGAAAATGACCTATAATGTTGAAATTGATAACTTTTTGTGAGAGCATTTCTTGGACTTGAAGTGTGAAGAGGAGTTGTAGGAAATGTCTTTCTATTCAAAATGAGATTTGGATGGAATTTTTCTGATAATCCATGTGGAAGTTATGCCTTGGTCAAGTTACAGTTGACTTTTTCAACTGTCCAAATATGGAAACTTTTGCATCTTGAGACTTTTTGAGCCATGCCTTGAAAATCATGATCAAGAATTGATCAAATGATGTTTATGGCTTCAAAATGAGATGTTGACCAAAAATTTGAACTTTTGACTGTCAAATGACCATTTTGCCCCTACAGTTGACTGTAGTGTAATTAGGGTTTTTGACTGTGCAATTTTGTGCTGTAAGTCTTGAAACTTGGTATGAGGATGCTTGACCATGTTTGTAGGCATGTGGGACTTGATTGGACCCTTGGAAACTTCATTTTCTTTGTCAGAACCAAAACCCTAGTTTTTGACTGTTAGGAGGCCCTTGAACTGTGCAACCTTTGGGGAGATTTTGAAGCATGCTCTTTGCAATTCTTGAAGAATATGGGAGGGCAAATTTTGGGGTACAACATCTGCCAAGAATGGAAAAGGTGAAAGTTTGAAGTTGTTGTACCCCAAATTTTTCCCTCTCATTTCTCAAATAATCTCTCACAAGATCTCCTTGGATTCAAGACTGCACAGGGTTTGATCAGCTCAAGACTGAAAACTAGCACTGATGACTGAAAACTAGGGTTTCAGTTTGCACAAGGAAAAATGGACTTATAATTCCCCATATGACTTTTATGTATCATTTTGGATCCTCAAGATTTCTCATGTCAAGTTTCAAGTCTTGGATCACATTTTTGCCCAGTCAATTGATCATTTGACCTAAAATCAACTATATTGAGGAAAAAAGTCAATTGTGGTCAATTTACAGTCAAACTTCATAATATTTTATCCATATAAACATTATGAACTCATATATGTCACTTGATCAAGTTTGGACAACAATTCCTCAAGAAATTTGATCAGATCATCAAAAGGGCAAAATAGTCAAAATTAGGGTTTTGACTGAGAAGGGGCGATTTCTGGTTTTTGACCTAGCAAATGTTTGCTTGGTTTAAGTTATGATCTCAAGGTTTCAAATAATTCATTTTTACCTAATGCCATGGCTCAAAACATCTCTCAAGATCAATTGATTGATAGTTGATTTTCAGTGAATTGATGAAAAGTCAATTGTACAACTAAAAATTCAAACTTTGACTTTTTGGTCAAAATCAAGTGTCAAAGATCAAAATTCATTAAAACATGTCAAAATATGAAACTTGTTCATTAAGAAATCAAAAAGTCAAGATTTCATTTTGAAAAGTCAAAGTTTCTAAACTTAGAAATTTTTCTAAGTGTTGGAAAACTCATATTTTTTTCATAACTTTGAGCAAAATTTTCATCATGATGCATGATGATTCAAAGGAAACTTCTAACATGAAAGTTGTAGATATCAATGTGATCTAAAACATTGTAGAACACAACTTTTTCTATAAATTCATGGATTTCAAGTTATGATTTTAAGAGTACATGTTCTTGAAACTTGGAAACTTAGTGAAATTTTGCCCTAGTTTAGGCAAGATTTTGACCTAACTTCATGGCAATTTTTCACATAGTTCCAAGATGAATATTCAAAAATTTCCAACATAGAGGTTTTAGAGGATGTTACAAGATTTCCAAAATGTCCAAGAACTCATTGATATCATGTTTTAGCAAGGATAATCGAAGGCAAGAAGTTAGGGTTTCATTCTTGAATTACAAGTCATTTCTTGATGAACACATAATTAAATTTCAATGTTAGGCTGCATAATCTTGCTTTGTAGGCCTTCTAACTTGTGTATCTATCAATCATTAATGGATTACACAAAATTTTAAGCTATAATCCAAGTGATTTAGGCTTTATCGAATTCACATTGCCATTTTGGGAAGAAAGTGAATAATGTAATTCTTGAAAAGCAAGCTTTATGCACAAAGTCAATTCTTGAGCATCTAACTTGTTCCCTCTGATCACACTCCATCTACAAAGTCAGAAGCAAGTGTTTTTAAAGCATAAATACTCTCCCTTAGCAAGTACACAAGACTTTGAAACTTGGATTTCTCAAAAATCACATGTTATGCTTAAACTTGTGATTTTGAATTCTGATCAACAACAAGTCTCCAAACTTATTGCTTATAAATAGAGGCATTATTTGTGATCTAGGACACGAGCTTGAACACCCTGAAGCACTCCCAAACTCACTCAAACCAAGAATTTCCAAAAAACTCCATTATTGCACAGTTTCTGACCATGAACTCCAAACTCGTATTTCTCTCGTGCGCTCTTTGGCTTTTTAGTTCCTAAAGCTTCCTTACATCAAATACGAACCATCCCACACCCTGTTACACGATTGTAACATCATCTTCATCAACTTCCATAACCAAAAATAGAGCATTGCACATTGACTTCCCCAGGCCATTTCAGCCACTCTCAACTCAAGCTAAGCATTGCTTTAGCTTCCTAGAGACACAAGGAAGCTAACCTGATCATTGCAGCACCTTGAATCAAGCTCAAACTCATTTCACGATTTCCAGTTTGGAGGTATATTTTTTGAACTTATATCTTCTCATTTAGGCATTGTTAGGATTTCATTTGTGAAGATAAAATGTAGACATCATTGCCTTGAAATTATACATGTCCATAGATTTCATTTATATTGCTTGGGTAGTGAGAATTTTGAGTTTGAACTTGCTGAAATATTTAGGTCAGAATTTAGTACTTTTAGAAATTCATGCTCATTGTTGTACCCCAAAATTTGCCCTCTCATTTATCAAGTAATTTCTCATAAGATCTCCTTTGGTTCAAGACTGCACTAGGGTTGATCAGCTCAAGACACCTCATCAAGCACTGATGACTGAAAATTAGGGTTTGAGATTGCACAAGGGAAAATGAACTTTTAATGTCTCATATAACCTTCATGGATCATTTTGGACCTTCAAGATTTTTCATGTCAAGTTTCAAGCCTTGGATCACATTTTTGCTCAATCAATTGATTAGTTGACCTAAAAATCAACTGTATTGGGAAAAAAGTCAATTGTGGCCAATTTACAGTCAAACTTCATAATTTTTTATCCATGTCAACATTATGAACTCATATATGTCACTTGATCAAGTTTGGACCATAATTCCTCAATAAATTTGATCAGATCATCAAAAGGGAAAAATGGTCAAAATTAGGGTTTTGACTGAGAAAGGGCAAATTCTGATTTTTTTTTACCTAGCAAATGATTGATTGGTTTAAGTTATGATCTCAAGGACTCAAATGAATCGTTTTTACCTAATGACATGGCTCAAAACATTCCTCAAGTCCAATTGGTTGACAGATGAATTTTCAGTCAATTGTTCAAAAATCAACTGTATACTGAAAAGTCAAACTTTGACTTTTTGGTCAAAATCAAGTGTCAAGGATCACAATTCATCAAAACATGAAATTTTTTCATCAAAAAATCAAAAAGTCAAGATTTCATTTTGAAAAGTCAAAATTTCTAAACTTAGAAATTTTTCTAAGTGTTGGAAATTTCATATTTTCTCACAACTTTGAGCAAATTTTTCACCATGATGCAAGATGATTCAAAGGAAACTTTCAACATGAAAGTTGTAGATATCGATGAGATCTAAAACATTGTAGAACACAACTTCTCCTAGAAATGCATGGATTTCAAGTTATGATTTTGTGAATACATGTTCATGAAACTTGGAAACTTAGTGAAATTTTGCCCTAGTTTAGGCAGGATTTTGACCTAACTTCATGGCAATTTTCCACATAGTTAAAAGGGGAATTTTCTAAAGTGATCAACATAGAAGTTGTATAGGATGTTACAAGATTTTCAAAATGTCCATTAACTCATTGAGATCATGCTTAAGCAAAGAGAATCGAAGATAAGAAGTTGGACATTCATTCTTGAATTATAGGTCATTTCCATGATGAACAAGAATTCAAATCCAAGCCTAGGCTGCACAATCTTTTCTTTGAAGGTATCAAAATTGTTTGGCACTCCATAATTAAATGTTTTCACAGTTGTTATAAGCTTTAATCCAAACATTTAAATGCATTGCCCATGCTTAATACCATTTTAGGAAGAAAGGCAGCATTGCCATTTTGGAAAAGTGGCTTTTATGCACAAAGTCAATTCTTGAGCTTTGCACTTGTTTTCTTCTGATCACACACAATCCAAAAGCCATGAGAAACTTGTCAAAAGCCTCTAATAACTCAGGCCATGCTTGTACTTTGTCTTGAAACTATATTTCCATTTTTCTTCAAAATCAAGTAACATAGCCATAAGTCCATATCTTGTGCTTTTGACCCTCTCAAGTGCTACAATCTTTTCCATACATATGCACAAGTTGTTTGCAAGCTAACACATGAATACACAAGCTCTCAAACTCCCCCAAAGTCAGATTTGCATAACAAACCTCTATTGTTGCATATTCTGGCCAGAAATCTCAAAATCAAAAACCACTCGTGCGTTTCTTGGCCTTTTGCTTCTAAAAGCTTTCAAACATCATACATAAGCCATCCCTGTACCTGTTACACGACCGTAACATCATCTTCATCAACTTCCAAGTTCAAAAATAGATCATTTCAGTTGGACTTCTCCAGACCATTCCAGCCACTTTCAGTTCAAGCCAGCCATTGCATTAGCTTCCAAGAGGTTCAAGGAAGCTAACATGATCATCACCATTACTTGAAACAAGCCCAAACTCATTTCACGATTTCCAGTTTTTAGGTATGTTTCTTGAACTTCTATCTCATTATTTAGGTATTGTTAGGCTTGCATTTGTAAAGATAGAATGTAGATATCATTGCCCTGAAACTATACATGTCCATAGATTTCATTTTTGTTGCTTGAGCATGGAGAATTTTGAGTTTGAACTTGCTGAAATGTTTAGGTCAGAATTTTTTACTTTCATAAATTCATCCTTATCTTTGAATGTTAGCTTAAATTAGTTACATGGTTGGATTCGTGGTGGAAAAATGCACAAGTTTCATGTTTACATTTTTTAAAATGGTGTACAAATGAGCAAGTTATAGATTCTTTGGCTGGAGGTTGAAGATGAAGTACAGTCAGGGCTGATCATGTATCATATATTTATTGTTTTGTTTAAGTTAATGGATGTATCACCACCCCAGTGGTTAAAGCACACGTTTGTCACCCCCTTGGACCTGGGTTCGAGCCCCAACGTCCGTTTTGCCATTATTTTGCATATTTTCTGTTTTTTCTCTCTTTTTTTGTTTGCAACAGGTGTTGGGCCTCCTCCTCCTTGGGCCTTTATTTTTGCTGACTTTCCCCCCTGATTATGTTTCATACCCCCTGACCCATTATTTCTTTATTTCATTTTATTTTTGTTTTAGTTTATTTTACTTTCATATTTTTATTTTATTATTTTCATTAATAATATTATTTTTTTATTATTAATGAAAAAATCCAAAAATATTTATTTTATTATTTTTACACTCATATTTTATTTTTCTTTATAAAAAAACTAAAAAAGAACAAAAACAATTTTCTTAACAAATTAATTTCTTTTTTTTAATTAATATTTAGATAATTAGGTCTAATTATTCTATTATATTATTTTCTTGTAAATTAACATTAATTTAGAATTTAGTTTTATTTTAATTAAATAATTTTTGTATTATTCTTAAAACCTTTTCATAACAAACCCTGAAAAATATTTTTTAGTTAATTTTTTTTCTTAATTAGTTTAAGTTTATTTTATTTTATTTTCATTAATTATTTTCTTAATTAGGTCAAGATTAAAACCCTTCATAAAATCAAATTAAAATCATTTCTTTTTCCATTTTGCATTCTTGCATTTTTATCTTCAATTTTGTACAATATTCAATATGGTTGTAATAATTAATTAGATTTAATTTTTTTGCAAAATCCCCATTTGTAAATTTGTATACCCCCTCCACTAATGATGTAATAGCTTAGTATTTTTATTTTCCGTAATTTAATGCTTTATATATAAATGCTAGTAAATTAGGACTTGTATGGAAAGATGAAACGAACAAGTTAGCAAACCCTAATTCAAGACAAAACAATGCATGTAAATCAACACACTTGCACACTTACACCCTTAGGGTAAATCAACTTTGTTGCCTTATAAAAATGGCCATGTTATGCATGTGGAATATCTTTGCAAAAGCAATCAAAAAAATACAGGATCATAGTCCCTCGATGACGCTATCAAAGTTGTCTTTCAAAATGATCTTAGTCCCTCAAAGATAATTGTTAATATATTTCACAACATTGCTATCATGACTATACGATGACCCACGCCCGTCCCTTTACATCCAAAGATAGGGCTTCTTACCAAATCAATGGTAAGATAGCAATATCAAAGGAAAGGAAGAAATGAAATAATACTTTTGAGTAGGTAGATTGTTCCTAGTTGCTTGCTCATTTTCAAATCAAACATCCTTGCTATTTTAAAAAAAAAACACCAACACTTTCAAAAACACTTTCAAAACATCTTCCAAACTTGAAACATTTTCAAAATCTCAACACTTTGTATACGTTCTTACGAACGAGGACTATTATAAAGTTTTCCTAAACGATGGAGCCTTTTCAAAATACTTTCAAAAACCACACAAAGCATATTTTCAAACAAAATCAAGTGATCTAGCAAGCAACTAAGAGCCCATAGATAATTATGGATGAAAAGGGTTCTAACACCTTCCCTTTTAATAATCTACCCCATGAACTCAAGAAACAAACTCAAAGGTCTTTCCTGTTCTTTTCAGCCTTTCCTTTTTGGATAAAAGATAAGTCGGTGGCGACTCTGTTGGTTGAAGATTTTGGATGATACAGTTCAAAATGAAGCAAGTTGGATGTTTCGTTGGAATAAAGCAAGATGTTACGGTTCATAATGGTAGAAGCAGTTCTTCGAACGAACATGTCAAAGCTTGGAGCTTCGAGTGATAGTTGTGAAGATATATTTAAAAGAAGCCTCAAAGTGGTAACGAGACTGTGTCTAAGAGATGAGTTCGAAGCAAAGAGTGCCAAAACATTTGAAATTCAAACGCAAGCGGGATGTTCGAAATTTAAATATATATGCGCTGGAGCGTTCGAAGACGCGTGGAAGCTAGAGAGGAGCAGTGCTCTGCATGTTCTGAACGTGGCAGAATCTTATAGGAAAGACCGTTATGGTCGAAGTAGTATAAATAGAAGTCTTAGTACTAGGATTTCGTGTGTCATATCTATTGTATAAAATTCAGTAAACATTCAAAATACCACATGGCTAGGGAAACGAATGCTCGAACAATATACGTATGATAACACCAAATATTTATGATTCAGTAAAACTCTTTATCCTTTCCAGTTTATCTTTTATCTTCATGCTTTTATCATTCAAAGTCATTTACTGATTTCTTGCATTTAAACGCTTTTCTTCTATTTCGAATCTTTTACATTTCAGAAACTCTTTTACATTTCATGCTTTTATATTCATGCTTTTTACATTAAAGTCTTCATATTTCAAAGTCACTTACTTGTTTCTGCACGTAAACATTTCTTTGTAATCGAATCTTTATTCATTCAATTCAGTTTCGTATATCTTTATTTGATTATGTCATTAGATCCTTTTAATATGGTAATCAAAGTGACTTGAACGCCTACAAAACATTCCAAATACAAATCCTAACTATGAATATCAGTTTTACAATTAGAGTTATCCAAATGACCAATACCCCATAGGATCAATCTAGTCGATCCTGCAAGTTACCAGAGAGATTAAATAACAGTCATTAAGATTATTTGATAGTTTGGAGGACTAGCGGTTGTTTGCCAGAAATCACTGTAAACAAATTGGCACGCCCAGTGGGACCGTCATTGGTCGTTACGAAATTTAGAACAAAGTAAAGATTGTTGGGACATAACCATTGTAAAAGTACTTTCTGAGTGATAAGTTCGTTGTTATATGAACCTTAGAAGTGGTAGAATAACCAATAGCAATCAACCCTTACCCAGAAGAAAACGTAATAGCAAGATGTCTAATCCAAACAATCAACAAGGGGAACAAAATATCCCACATGCAACAGGCACTAATATGTCCGCTTCGACGGGAACATCTAATGCGATCCCTTCGAACGCACAGTCTGTTGCATCTTCTACCAGTAGTATAGCCACGAATGGAACAAGTGGCATGTCGGCTAATAGTTCGATCCTAGGAAATACAGGAACCATTGGTTATCCCGGGGGATTCGTCCCACCATCAGGGACACAAACCCATTTCGCCACCCCACTAACTAGACCACCCAGTTTCGATGGTAACAGACACAGAAATTCCTCTTATGGGATGCCAACATCTTTTATGGCGGGTCTGCACACTTCGACATCGAATACGTCACCACAATTAGGGTCTGGATCTGGGACTAATCAATTTATGACAAATAACCAAGGGTCAGTGGGTTATAGTGCAATGCATATCTTAACCACAGAAAATCAGTTGGCCTTTAGGCAATTAATGGATGACAGTAACCATAATATGATAGGAGTGTTAGCGCAAACTATGCAAGAGATCTTTGCCCCAATAGTACAAAATGTAACTGTGACAAACAGAGAAAACGCGGATAACATGAGTCGAATAGCAGATTTTTTCGCTCCCCCAGAAAGGCGTAGGCAGAATCAGGTGGGAGTTCGAGCAAACGTACCTATCATAGAACAAGTTGCTGATGACCCACCCTATAGACCAGCCAGAGAGGGGGTTAATTTGGGGGCAAGGGCACAAAGGTTAGAAGCCCCAATGATTCAAGGCCCACAAAGGTAAATTATAGAACCAGGGGCAATGATCGAAAGGTTAGAAGTCCCAGAGTTTCGAGAAGAACAACCTAGAGGAGTTGTCATGGTGGGTCGAAATCAAGATGCTGATGCAGTCGTTCACAGAATTTGAAACGATAACATCTTGGCATAAAATAATTTAACCACCATGATAGAGAGAATCATGGCCCAAAATGGCCTCAATACAGGAATTAGAAGGCCAAATTATGCCTCTCCTATATTAGATTACATAATGCATACTGATTTACCAAGGGGATATAAAGTCCCTAAGTTTACAAAGTTTGCTGGAGATACCAATGAATCAACAGTCGAACACATAGCTAGGTATCTAACCGAAGCAGGAGATATAGCAAATAATGAAGACCTTAGGATTAAATATTTCCCAAGTTCCCTAACTAAGAACGCTTTCACATGGTTCACCACTTTGCCTCCTGGGTCCATAGATACTTGGGCTCTGTTGGAGAGATTATTCCATGAACAGTTCTACATGGGACAATCTAAAATAAGTCTGAAGGAACTAGCCAGTGTTAAGAGGAAATTTACTGAACCCATAGATGACTATCTGAATAGGTTTAGACTCTTGAAATCTAGATGTTTCACAGTAGTTCCTGAACATGAGTTAGTCGAAATGGCTGCTGGCGGCCTGGATTACTTTATTCGAAAGAAATTAGATACACAATACTTGAGAGACATGGCTCAATTAGCCGATAGGGTTCGACAAGTCGAAAGGCTAAAGGCTGAAAAGGCCCGAGTTTTTAAAAATAACAAGAAAGAAAGGGTCTCCTATGTTGAAGCTGAGGAAGTAGAAGATTACCCTGAATTCGAAGAGGTCGAAATTGATCTCGCTGAATTGAAACAGGCTCCACCATACTCTTGTAAATTATTAGTTCCCACAAAAGGGAAAGAAATTGTTGAAAATGAGAAAAGTGACAAATTCCCAAAGAAGGTTTATACTTTTGACATAACAAAGTGTGACGAGATTTTTGATTTGCTTGTCAAAGATGGCCAACTCATTGTGCCATCGAACGTCAAAATACCGCCTTTAGATCAAAGGAAGAAAAGAGGATTTTGTAAGTATCATAGTTTCCTAGGCCACAAAACCTCACAGTGTTTTCTTTTCAGGGATCTAATTCAAAATGCAATTAAGGATGGCAGACTGAAATTCGCTGACAAACCAAAAATGAAAGTAGATGAAGATCCTTTGGATGTCGCAGACACCAATTACTCCGAGCCTGTATGCATTGGAGAAATCAATATGGTGGAAGCAGATCAAGATAACACTCAATTAGGAGAGAAAGGCACTGAGAATGAAAATTGGGTGTTAGTCGAAGTCAACAAGGGGGTCACTGAGGACATCCACAAGCAACTAGATGCTTCGATCGAAGCAGTACCTCCGGCTGCTTCGAAAGAGATCCAGGCTACTGAAAGCCAGGAGAACCAAAAGCAAGAGTTGACACAGGTTACTGAAGATCTGAGGCTAAATTTGGAGAAAGTCCAGATCACAAAGCCAGCCTCCCCTCAGAAAGAAATATGGGATACTTTAGGAGAGCCCAGTGGAAAGTTTGACTACTTGGTGAAGTATTCTGCCCCAGAAAGTTCAAAAATCCAAATCGAAGATGTAAAACCTACAGGATGGGGAGATGATGACATAAAGGGGGAGGATGTAGATGTCAACATGGTGGATATGGAGAGACCTCATTCTGAAATGGAGGAGATGGAGAGATACTTAGAAAAAGAGAAATACAAAATGGAGGATAATTATGCTGGGGATGCCAGTCTTAAAGATTACCTCATGTTGTGCCACAAAGGAGATGCGGAAATGATACTATGCCCTAGATGCAGCATCATCTGCAACCAGAGAATTGCTGCAAACTTCGAGAGGAAACAAAGGGCACGAACTGGCATCAACTGGCGCCAGGATAACCAGTTATTCAGGTGTTACCCTAAAGCTGGAGAAAGTTTGTTGGAGTTTTTGGTTCGTTGTTACAAAGGGGCAACCAAATGCCTAGTATGCCCAAGGTGTTCTGCAGTGTAAGATCAAAGTATGGCCAGAGCCTTCGAAACAATCCCTTTCGCCCCATGCTGGAACCACTAAGAGACTGGTCAGATGGGCCAACGTTTCGATAGCAAATACACTCAACGAAGGCCTGATAGTCCTCATCCCAAAGGCGCACGAAGGGTAACGTTCAAAATTCCTGCTGAAATACCAACAGACAAGTGGCTGCAAGTCAGAACTGACAAGGGCAAATACAAATGGAGAAACAATGAACGAAACGCACACCACGCTATGACATATAGAAGGAAGTTCAACATGGAGAAGAGGGAAGAAGTGAGGCTAGAAAACTACAAAGGAAGAAATCCTATGTCAAGATCACAATGGCGAAGGCAACAGAGAATTCGAAAGGCCGAAAGGGAAGCTATGGCAAATAAAGGAGCAACTTCGATAAAAAACCAAGGAGAATCAAGCACCAACAAACCCACACCAAATAATTAACCTGAGGACAAACCCCCAGTTAGTAGGAGACTCTTCTCTGAAACGCAACCAACTGAATCGAAGGAATACACACCAGGTCCAGAAGAAGACGAGGATATGCTAACGGACAACTTCGAATCAGAGGGGGAGTCTTCACTCAATATCAATTGCAACGTGGTATCTGTACTACCTTGTGAGTTTGGACAGGAAACTGAAATCGAAAAGTATGAGGAGGATGATACAATAGATCTGATGAAGCATAGGCCTGTGTGTTACTACGTGATGGATAACGGAGTTGTCGAGGAGCAGAATGCTTTCTTCGAGCGCCCAGAGCCAGATATGAAAAATCATCTGAAGCCATTATTCATTCGGGCAAACGTTGGTGCCCATGGCGTAAATAAGGTTTTAGTGGATGGGGGCGCTGCAGTTAACTTAATACCCCATTTCATGCTGAAAAAGTTAGCAATACGCGAGGGTGACATCAAACCACACAACATGGTTCTATCCAATTATGAAGGGAAAATAGGCCAAACATTGGGGGTAGTTCAACTGGACTTGACGATAGGATCAAGCTGCAGGCCCACCATGTTCATGGTGATCGAAGCCAAAGCCAACTACAACTTGATGTTGGGAAGAGAGTGGATCCATGGCGTAGGAGGAGTTCCTTCGTCAATGCATCAGAGGTTGGTTTTATGGAGAGAAGATGGGATCGTGGAGAACATTGAAGCGGACCAGAGTTACTTCATGACAGCAGTCAACTTAGTTGACAAGAGGAATTATGACAAACATTTGGCCAAGATTGCTCCTTGTGTCCCTAATGACGAAATCAACGAAACCAGGAACGCACACTATTATATGACCCTTCGCCATGATGGCATATATTGGAATAGAAGAGTAGTCAGTGAAGATGAAGGAGTCGAAGGTACTATGCAAAGACGGCCAGCAGGCTGGGAGTTCGACAATCTTGCTCATGATTGAGTCTTCCTTCTTCGAAAGGATTTCGGCCTATATGGCTGAGAACGAATCGAAAGCGGCCTTAGAGGCTGAAATAAATAAATTGGCTGTAGAAGTGAACGAAATAAATGGGGATGGCTCGAAAGGCTCACCCTTTGAAGAACACGAAATAGATCAAAGGCTGGATGCCATCTATGATAAAGAACCCTTAGGCTTCGAGAGGGACCCCATAGACTCAGGTGCCAAAATGTTGGCGCAGGATCTGCTCGAAGAAGTGAATCTGGGGGATGAGAACACGAAAAGAATAACCTACATAAGTGCAAAACTTAATCCAGGCCTCAAGCAGGAAGTGCTCGAAGTCCTCAAGAGAAACAAAGATTGCTTTGCGTGGGACTATGATGAAATGCCTGGTTTAAAGAGGGAGTTAGTGGAGCATAGACTTCCAATCAAGGATGGCAAGAAGCCCATCAAGCAAACTCCTAGAAGATTCGCACCAGCGGTCCTCACAAAGATCAAAGCTGAGATCGAAAGGTTGCTGCGCTGCAGATTCATCAGAACCACAAGGTATGTCGAATGGTTAGCAAATATAGTGCCTGTTATTAAGAAAAATGGCTCTCTGAGAATTTGCATAGATTTTAGGGATTTAAATACTGCAACCCCTAAAGATGAGTACTCCATGCCTGTGGCAGAAATGTTAGTAGACTCTGTGCAGGATTCGAATATTTAAGTATGTTAGATGGATACTCTGGGTACAATCAGATTTTTATTGCTGAAGAAGATGTTGCCAAGACAACATTTCGTTGCCCATGAGCCTTAGGCACCTACGAATGGGTAGTGATGCCTTTTGGTTTAAAGAATGATGGGGAAACTTATCAAAGGGCAATGAATTCGATTTTCCATGATTTCATTGAAACCTTTATGCAGGTGTATATTGATGATATAGTCATCAAATCTATATCTGCAGAAACCCATTTGCAGCATTTGAGCCAATCATTCGAACGAATGAGAAAACATGGCTTAAAAATGAACCCCCTTAAATGTGCATTTTTTGTGCAGGCTGGAGATTTCCTTGGCTTTGTGGTTCATAAAAAAGGAATCGAGATCAACCAAAATAAGACCAAAGCCATAATGGAGACGAAAGCACCTACGTCAAAAAGGGAGCTGCAATCTTTGCTAGGGAAGATTAACTTTCTCAGAAGGTTCATTTTGAATCTAAGTGGAAGAACCCAAGCTTTCTCTCCGTTGCTTCGTTTGAAGCAAGACCAAGCCTTCGAGTGGAACGAAGCCCATCAGGAGGCATTTGACAAGATCAAAAGATATCTCTCTCAGCCTCTCATCTTGTCTCCACCTTCATGGGAAAAGCCCATGAGATTGTACATATTTGCCTCTGAAGTTAGTATAGGTAGTATGTTAGCACAAGAAGATAGCAATGGCATCGAAAGAGCCATATACTATTTAAGTAGGGTATTGAATGATGCAGAGACTAGATATAGCAATATAGAAAAGCTATGTCTCTGTTTGTACTTTTCTTGTATGAAACTTAAGTATTATATAAAGCCTGTTGATGTTTATGTTTCATCTCATTTCGATGTTATCAAACACATGCTTTCGAATCCAATAATGCATAGCAGAGTTGGTAAATGGGCTTTAGCCTTAACAGAATATTCTTTGACTTTCATGCCTTTGAGAGCTGTGAAAGGCCAAGTAATTTCTGATTTCATTGTGGACCATTCACTGGTCGAAAAGACTGTCATGGGTTACGTTGAAATGCAACCTTGGAAATTATACTTTGATGGTTCAACCCATAGGGATGGTAGTGGTGTTGGAGTTCTTATAATTTCTCCTGAAGGAATTCCAACAAAATTCAAGTATAAGTTAGATGGTCCTCGTTGCTCGAACAACGAAGTTGAGTACGAAGCGCTTATTGTTGGACTTGAAGCTTTGTTGGAATTGGGGGCAACTAGAGTCGAAATTAAAGGAGACTCAGAGTTAGTGGTCAAGCAAATAACAAAGGAGTACAAATGCATAAAGGAAAATCTAATGACATACTTCGTCATAGTTAACAGGCTACTTAGAAAATTCGAATACATGGATATTCAACATATACCAAGAATAGAAAACCAAGAAGCAAATGACTTAGCACAGTTGGCTTCAGGTTATAAAGTTTCTGCCAAAAACTTTGAGGATTTGGTCGAATTAAGAGGTAGAGTTATGGCTACTAGATTCATACCATCAGATCTAGAGAGTATAAAATTAGGTTATGCTGAGAAACAGGGATTCGAAGTACTAGCCATAGACACCTTATCAGATGCAGATTGGCGAAGTCCACTTGTGAGTTATTTAACAAATCCAACTTTGAATGTTGATAGGAAGATAAAATATAGAGCGTTATCATATGTCCTCATGGGAAATGAATTGTTCAAAAAGACCCAGGAAGGCGTATTACTGAAATGCCTAGGAGAAAGTGAGGCATACTTAGCATTGTCAGAAGTCCACAATGGGGCATGTGGGGCACATCAAGCAGGTCATAAAATGAAATGGTTGTTATTTCGATATGGCATGTATTGGCCCAGCATGCTCAAAGATTGTATAGACTTTGCTAAAGGGTGTGAAGAATGCCAGAAACATGCAGGGATTCAACATGCTCCTGCAAGTGAGTTACATTTGATCATTAAACCATGGCCCTTTAGAGGATGGGCATTGGATTTAATAGGAGAAATAAATCATGCTTCGTCTAAAGGACAGAAATATATCTTGGTAGGAATAGATTATTTTACCAAGTGGATCGAGGCAATACCATTAATAGCTGCTGATCAAGAGGCTATTATTGAGTTCATACAGAAACAAATTATCTATAGGTTCGGATTTCCAGAAAGCATAACCACAAACCAAGGTTTTGTGTTTACTGGTAGGAAGATGTAAGAATTTGCTCAAGAGATGGGGTTTAGATTACTAACATCAACACCATATTATGCTCAAGCAAATGGTCAGGTCAAAGCAGCCAATAAAGTGATAATAGGGTTAATTAAGAAACATGTTGGTAAAAAGCCAAGGAACTGGCACAAGACTTTGGACCAAATACTATGGGCCTACAGAACATCTCCTAAAGAAGCTACTAACACCACGCCTTTCCAACTAACATTTGGTCATGATGCAGTTCTGCCAGTAGAAATTCATCTACAATCAGTTCGAATTCAAAGACAAAACAAAATTCCATCTGCATTATATTGGGAGATGATGATGAATGAGTTAGTTGAGTTAGATGAAGTTAGATTGCATGCATTGGAAATCCTAATGAGACAAAAGGAAAGGGTAGCCAGGGCATATAACAAAAGGGTGAAAGGAAAAGCATTCACTATTAATGACTTAGTCTGGAAAGTCATATTGCCCATGGACAAGAAAAATAAAACATTAGGTAAATGGTCACCTCATTGGGAAGGACCTTTTCGAATAGTAAAGATATTTTCAAACAATGCATACGAAATCGAAGAGTTGGCTGATGATAAGCGAATCCTAAAGGTTAATGGGAAATATTTAAAGAAATATAAGCCACGCCTGCAGGAGATTCGAATAATAACAACGTAATCGAAACATCATAAAGGAATGCCAAAATGGTAATATAGGATTGCCAAAATGGCGTTGTTTGGATATTACAGACCAAATGTCAACCAAGTTTCAAAACTAATTAAATAAACTAAGATTTAAAAATAGGCATTGTTCCTCAATCTATTAAAAGTACTCCGAAAGGACTCAAGCCTTTGTTGAGTAAAACGCCTTGCTCCTTCTAGGGTAGCTACTTCTCCCTTAAGTTGCTCTGCTGCTTCCATTTCTGCAAGTCCTTTGTTGAGGAGCTCTTCGAATTGATTGCCAGCAGTATTGGTTTCATAGGCCAATTGTTGTTGTTGAGCCTCCTTAACCTTTTGTTGAAGTTCTTGAATTTGCTTTTCCCAAAGAAGAATAGACTCAGCTCGAGCTTCATAGTCAGTTTTGGCTTGCTTTATATGCACGGCTTGGTCTTCAGCTTCTTTAGAGAGCTTCGAAGCATGCTCATAAGCAGCGTCCATGGCAGTTCGTTTCTCTTGGACCTTTCTAGTAGCAAATTCGTCTTGAAGAAGACACCCAGTCACGTTATCTAACAGAGATTGAAGATCGAATAATATGGTGCTGACTGGCAAAGAGCAGGTGGCGAGGTTAACTTGCGTAAGTAGCTCCTTCATGGTATAGCAAGCTGTACTATCCTGTTTGAGCACTTCGAACAAGTCCACATCAAGGATTGTTCTCCTAATTTTTTTAAGGAGTACAACTCTATCATCTGAGGGCAACGGATTGTTAGTCGAACTAGTACCAGCCCTAGCAAGAGGAATATCCCTTTGAGCTAGTTTTGCCTTCATATACCCAATTGGGTCATTTCGTCTTAGGAGAGCTAGCTCCTCTTCAGTCATTTGAGATTGAGATGATTGAGGAAGTTCCATGCGCAAGGGAGTCACATCCATTTCGACTTCCATAGGCTCATTGGTATGGTCACCTTCACCTTCACTTGTTTCCTGCTCATTGCCTTCTTCATTATCAACCAGATCCACCACTTCGATATCGTTGTTCTCACTGCTATTGGCATCTTCTTCCTCGGATCCTTCCTCTGCAGATTCTTCGTTCTCTTGATCAGAATCAGCCTTCTCCTCTTCAGCATGAATGTCCTTTGGGTTCTCTTGAAGGGTTTCAAGAGGAGACTTTTGAACAGAAGTTTCTGGTAAAATCTCTGCAGATTCATGAAGCGTCGCTTCATTCGTTTCTTTCAAAGGAGGAGAAGTGCTTTGGTCATCTTGTTGCTCTGAAGCCCCAGTCGGAACCTCCATGTTGGAGGATCCTTTGTTTTACACCAGGTTACTGGAGTCCCCATGAGGAGAAGAGTTGATGGGAGCAGCAGTCTTTGATGGAGAAGTCGATGTGGTAAGAGTTGGGTTCGAAATGTCCTACAGAGACAAAGAATATTAAGAGCATGCACCAAGGTAATGAATAACTATTTTTGTTAAAAATTCGAGTTCAATTTACCTGTGGATTCTCAGAAGAGAGGTTGCTATCTATATGTTCCAACATTACGTTGGAGGTCGAAGGTGGATTTTAGGATTTAGTTGAGGGAGCAGCATCTTTGGAATCGAGTCCAGAAATGCCAGTTGGTTCAGCGCCTTTGGAAATTTCTTTCTTTTGCTTCTTCTTCGAAGCAGTTGGTGAATTCCCTTCAGCATTGGGATTCTTCCAAGTAGTGCTTGTTTTTCTTTTCTTCGGAGTGGTTGGTGGGAGTTTGTTAGTCTGAAAAGATTTAAACATGAGTTAGATCCAAATCATGAAATTCAGTTTATTCGAAACATCAGGGCTAATTGATTACCTGTGGAGTTGGAAAAGTTGTTATTACTAGTGTTGTTGTTGTTGCAGTAGTTGTTGTTGGTATGGATAAGGTCACATCATCAGTGGTTTCGACAGATTGTTGGGAGGCACTTCCTTCTTTAGACTTCGAAGCAACAGACTTTATCCTGATGGCTGAAATTCGAAACAATTAAGGTAAAAGTTAAAAATGAAGAAAGTAAGAGACATTTGGGATTTCCCCAAGCATTCACACCTGCGCCTTGATTAGATATAATCGACATGGCAGAAAGGTCATAGCGAAGATGTCCTGGGAAATCATTGAGCCAATGACGAGCCCATGTCACAGTCTCAGATGGCTTTGGTTTCTTTTGAAGGTATTTGAACATTTCTTTGCAAGTGAACCACCAAGGGTATGGAGGAAACCAAGCCAGAGCCAGTTCTGAGGTAGGCAATCTAGGGAATTTAGGTGGATGCATTTCGAGTGCCAACCTATACCTATCCTCAGGTGACAACCCTGAAGGAAGTTTGAGATTAGAAATTTTTTCTTTAAATTTTTCCTTCAAGGTCTCAGCCGCTTGATGCACAGTGGTTTCCAAGTGTGTGGGATCATAAGTGGTTTCGAAATAATTTTGAAAAGCCCTAATCTCTTTGGCGTGAGTGAACATACCTTTCTTGGAGTGTACCTGCACATCGAATGCATCAGTTAGTTTCTGTTGAATGGAGAGGTTATCGAACATATAAGATTGGTAGAACTTTGTCCACCATTCCAGAAAACCCTTTGCTGTGAAGTGTGTGGGTTCAAAGGGTAGTAGTTCAAATTGAGCGAAGCCTTGATATTGTTCCTGTTGCAGTTTGGCTTCTCTTGCTTTAAAGGTTCGACCAGAAGTGATGGCACTCTCTGTTTGGAACAGAGGTTCAGGGATTAGTTGGCACGGGCCAAATTGTCTAGAAACAAAGTTAGGTTGATAGGCAAAGAGGAAGATTTGATTCTTGGAAGGAGTGATTCGTGAGGAAATTAATCTAGGAAGCAAAAAGGCTTTCCAAATATCTTGAATTTCTTTGCTTTTAACTGCTTCTGAGAGAGCCATGGTGAACCATGATGGTCCATGAGTCCTTGAAGCAAAGGGTGCCATGGTCTCTTCAAATTTGTGTCTTTTGGAAAAAATCATGATGTATTTTGAGAAAAGAACTTTGAAGTCATCTTTGTCATCATTCGGGGTCAGTTTTCGCAGCCTGGTACCTTCAATAATTCTATCCGCTACCTCCGAATCTTGTTCAAAAACGGTGTCAGCAGTTGATAGTGAGGGTTCAAACATGGCATTAAGCCATAATTGGAGTAACCAGAAGGGGCCAGCTAGGAGGATGTTTTTGGGAGTATGGGATTTCAAACTCGAAACGGCTGATCTTAAGCTTTCATAAAGATCAACAAGTAACAGTTCGCTCAAACACACCCTCCCATTCTCATGTAAGTCTCTAGCTAGAGGAATGAACCTGCTTGCTACCTATAAGGACCTGCTGCAGAATACGTATCTCGATAACCATAAAGTGAGGAAAGCAATATGTTCCACATCTGACACATTATCTCCTTCAGTGTGGTAATGGCTAATGAATTTGGAAAAGCTGGCTAATTTGACTTCGAAGTCAATAATGCTGGAGTGTTCTTCATTGTCAGGGATATAGGTTTCTCCTACTGGTGACAAACCAGTGATGGCTTCTATATCGAAAAAAGTGGGTGTTATCATTCCCCCAGGGAGATGGAAGGTGTTGTAGGTGCTGTCCCAGAAGTATAAGGACGCAAATAATAATGGATGACTATAGGTGAAGCCTGGTTTCGATAACTTAATCAAATTATAGATTCCTAATTCCTCCCATTGCTGGGATTTCTTGGCTTCTACTTTGGTAAACCAGTTTTGGTAAGCTATGTCAGAGGTAGGGCAGGATCGGAATGGTTTAAAGTTTCTCTTAATGTAGTCTAACACAAAGGGATCTTTTGGGGGAACGATTGGAGTTTCCATGGTTGTCGAATCAGAAGACTCACCTATCTTAGGGATATCCATCTTATTAAACAAGGGCTTAAAGTTATAACAAACAAGGAAGATTTTTCTAGTATCTTTTAAGATTTCAAAGACTGTAAGAGGACCCATTAGAGCAAACCTCTTTCCAGCAGCGTTAGTTGGAATTAGTACCTGAGAGGCGTAGAGCATTTCCTTTTCTTTGGAGATCATTTAGGGGATAAGCACAGATTGACCTTGATAAGTACCAACCTTGCTTTCCATTATTGTTCCTGTGTTCTTGCCTTTCTTTTTGGAAGTTTTCTTCAGTTGGGATGATGTTGTAGAAGACATTGTTGAAGATTGTTGGAAGTTTTAGGGTTTCGGTGAGAAGAGAGGAAGACAAGTTTCAGAATATGGAAAAGAATAAAAGACTAAGTTGATTGGTTTTTATAGTGTGGAAGTTTAAACATCCACTAAGTGAGACTAGGATACGTGGGAGTCGTGGGTTGGATTGAGAAGGAGGTGGCGTAAAGGCTGATATTGGTAATAAGCGTGGTTAGTAATAATCATTGTTTTATAACTGCACCTTGCTGTAAAATACTGATTCAAGACGGTTAAGAAATCCAAGAGGCGTCGTGATTGACGTGAGTGGGGTCATACGCAATAAATGTTATGATTACTCAAAGGTCACATCAAAATCTTGCAAATATATTTAAAATAAGTGTTTCTCAAGGGATCGAAATACGTATTTTAAAGGGGCATTTTGTTGGTTGAAGATTTTGATGATACAGTTCGAAACAAAGCAAGTTGGATGTTTCGTTGGAATAAAGCAAGATGTTACGGTTCGGAAGGGTAGAAGCAGTTCTTCGAACGAACATGTCAAAGCTCGGAGCTTCGAGTGACAGTTGTGAAGATATATTTAAAAGAAGCCTCGAAGTGGTAACGAGACTGTGTCTAAGAGATGAGTTCGAAGCAAAGAGTGCCAAAACATTTGAAATTCAAAAGCAAGCGGGATGTTCGAAATTTAAATATATATGCGCTGGAGCGTTCGAAGACGCGTGGAAGCTAGAGAGGAGCAGTGCTCTGCATGTTCTGAACGTGGCAGAATCTTATAGGCAAGACCGTTATGGTCGAAGTATTATAAATAGAAGTCTTAGTACTAGGATTTCGTGTGTCATATCTATTGTACAAAATTCAGTAAACATTCAAAATACCACATGGCTAGGGAAACGAATGCTCGAACAATGTACGTATGATAACACCAAATATTTATGATTCAGTAAAACTCTTTATCCTTTCCAGTTTATCTTTTATCTTCATGCTTTTATCATTCAAAAGTCTTTATATTTAAAGTCATTTACTAATTTCTTGCATTTAAACGCTTTTCTTCTATTTCGAATCCTTTACATTTCAGAAACTCTTTTACATTTCATGCTTTTATATTCATGCTTTTTACATTAAAGTCTTCAAATTTCAAAGTCACTTACTTGTTTCTGCACGTAAACATTTCTTTGCAATCGAATCTTTATTCATTCAATTCAGTTTCGTATATCTTTATTTGATTATGTCATTAGATCCTTTTAATATGGTAATCAAAGTGAGTTGAACGCCTACAAAACATTCCAAATACAAATCCTAACTATGAATATCAGTTTTACAATTAGAGTTATCCAAACGACCAATACCCCATAGGATCAATCTAGTCGATCCTGCAAGTTACCAGAGAGATTAAATAACAGTCATTAAGATTATTTGATAGTTTGGAGGACTAGCGGTTGTTTACCAGAAATCACTGTAAACAGACTCTTGCTAACCGCAACATTTAGGATAAAACGCAAAATAACCAAGTGTATGATAGAACTGGCGACTCTACTGGGGAAAACTTAAAAGTGAGTTTACCTTAGGGCTAGATCACCTTTACTTGCTTTCATTGTTTGACTTGTGTTCTTTATATTTTGGTTCTTTGTTTGGGTTTAAATCCTCTACTCAGATTTGGGATACCTTATAGGTAAGTAGCAATACATAATGGAAACTGTGCAGATTATATCGACATGGTCTAAGCAATAGCTATGTTAGTGAGACATATTTGTGGGTACCGGTAGCCCTTGAGTAGTCAAGGAGAATACGGGGCCGCTGGGTGATGTCATAAAGCACTAACTGACTTTAGAATCTTTACTTGACCAACTTAGCCATTAGGACATAGTGAGATGACTGGCTTTGGTGCAGTCCGAAGTTGGTAGATACTCGATACTACACTCATTAAGGTTTGGCTTTTTGGGATATTTTGGTCACCATTGAAGAGGCTTGCACTGAAACAATGCCCGAGAAGATAAACCAGTGATATTGAGCTCCCTTAGAACCCGATTACTATTTCTAGGACAGGTTTGAGCCAACTAAACTTAAAAAGGGTACTTACCTATGAGACTCCATGTAAGCCTAAACCTAAGGACTTGTTTTTTTTTTTGTTTATATATATTTACTTGTACATAACATCATAAACATCGTAACATCCTACTCATACACACTACCCATTTAAAGGATTTTTGGGATTTATCTTTGTTCTGTTTTGTAGGACATGGATTCTATTCGCAGGAAAACCATTCAAGTCAATTCAAGTCAATCTCGTAAAGATCCCTCCTTAACTCAAAGAGTTAGCATCAAGGGTTCCTGAGAATTCTCCATTTATCGAAAGACATGGTCGCCTCATAAACTTGGTTACCTCCAACACTAATGAAGATATGATGAAGGTGCTCTTCCAATTCTTTGATCCTCTACACCATTGCTTCACATTTCTCGATTATCAACTTGTGCCGACTTTGGAAGAATTCTCCTAACTCTTGAGGATTCCCATTCTCAATTAACTACCCTTCAATGGAACGGGAAGAGATCCAAAACCTGAATAGATTGCTCAAGCCTTACACTTACAACAATCTAATGTCACAACTAATTGGGAAACAAGGAGTGGTGTCAAAGGTTTCTTGGCCAAGTTTTTGTTTGAGAAAGCTCAAGATTGTTGGAACTCCATGGAATTACAAGATTTTGAGGAAATTGTGGACCTTCTCATCTATGGGATGGTTTTGTTTCCAAATTCTGACCAACTCATAGATGTAAACGCCGTCAAAATCTTCATGTCTCGTAACCTGGTGCCTACTTTGTTAAGAGACATCCTACATTCTTTTCACTCTCGCACTATGAGGAAGAGAGGTATCCTCATGTGTTGTACTCCTCTCTTGGCAAGATGTTTTATTTTGCATCTTCCCTGATTTGTATTAAAGAATGAGAAAGGTTCAAGATGGTCCCACAGGTTGATGACGCTCAGACATTCAGATATTCATTGGTGTTCCCGATCTTTGGAGAATGTTACTATCTTCGACCGTTGTGGAGAATTCCATAATGTCCCCTTTCTTGGCATTAGAGGAGGTATCACTTACAACCCATGATTGTCCTTACGACAGTTTGGTTACGCCCGAAGGGATGGTCCATATTAGATGCTTATCCAAGGAGTGGTATTTGACTACGAGAATGATGATCAAGGTTACCGCCAAAGGTTTATCCGAGCTTGGAGGATGTTGAACAATATGGATAGCAAGACATTAGGATACAAGAATTCCATTCCCCTCGAACCTTGCCTTAAATTGGTTCAAGCTCGTGCTCAGAAACTTGTGATGCCTTATCCTTCCATCTTACCAGTCATCATGGAGCCTGTGGTTGAAGGAGATGTCCCGTACACCATCCTCCATCCCGACATGCCTACCTCTCTAGAAGACTTGCAAAAAGGTTAGATTCAGCTTAAGGAAGAATGAGATACTTTCGAAGCTCAATTCTATGGTAGTGAGAAGAGGTTCTTGGAGCTTACGAAGCAGCTACAAGAAGAGCAAAGTGTGAACGCCAATCTCGCACCGAAGAGGATGCATTCAGTCTTTTATATTAGAAAGTTATTTTGTAAGCCCAAGAGGAATGGTGTAATATTTCTTGTTTTATTTAATGAAAATTAACGTTTGTTCATTCTTTTGTCTATACAAATTTAAATCTCATTAATCCTTGAAATAATTTGCATATACATATTCCATGCATCATAACATGCCAGGTTTTCGCATAACAGGTTTCTTTATCTTTCTGCTATTTATTTCAGCAAGATGGATCTAGAGAAAACTGTGAAGGATCTCCAAACCCAAAATTCTCAGTTCTAGGAAACTCTATTGGCCCTAGCCAAGGGGCAGAAAGATATGATGCCTTTGTTGGCCGTTAAGAAAAAGCCCAAGAAGAAAGCTCTACTCACCAATCTACTCATCTGATGATGATTATTTCGACGAGCAGTATCCACCCGCTGATATCAAATACAAACAGTTAGAAGACAAATTGAAAGTTGTTGAGATCCAGGTCGTCCCTGGTTTAGATTTTGATGATTTGGTTTTGATCTTTGGGGTAGTCATCCCCCACAAATTCAAAATACCATTCTTTGCAAAGTACGATGGAGTTTCTTGTCCAAAAATCCATTTGAAATCTTATGTGCGTAAGATACAGCCGCACACTGCTGATAAGAAGCTTTGGGTTCACTTTTTCCAAGAGAGCTTGGCTGGAATGCAACTTCAATGGTTTTATCAGTTGGATGGATCCTGTATCAATACTTGGGAGGATTTAGCTACCGCATTCTACCATCAGTATCAGTGCAACACCGACTTGGCGCCAACGAGGGTTCAATTAGAAGATATGACCACGGGAAAGAATGAAGGATTCTAGGAATATGCGCAAAAGTGGAGAGACCTTGCTAGTAGGGTCTGTGATCTGTGGAAATAGAACTGACTGTTTAAAGCTGGTTCACGAAATGTCGCGGTAAGCAAGAGTCGCCACCGTCTTTTATGTTCTCCAACATGGAAAGGACAAAAGCACAGCAAAATTCCTTATTCGAGATGTCTCTCGGTTCGGGAGGTAGATTATAGAAAGGGAAGGTGTTAGCACCCTTTCTATCTGTGGTTATCCACGGGCTCTTAGGTACTTGCTCTTATGTTTTCAAAAGATGTTTGCTTTTCAAGTGTGTGTGGGTTTTGAAAAAGTTTCGTTTGAAAAATTTCTAAGTAACTCTTGTATCTGTCCTCAAGAGTGTATGAAAAATTTATTTTGAAAACTTTTGAAAGTGTCAGTGTGAAAAGTTGTTTTGTTTGTTTGAAAGAGCAAGTACCCATGAGAAATCTACCTACTCTAAGGAATTAGGCTGTGTAAGAGTCCTTTAAACAGTGATATCCCACTATTGAGAAGTAGGTAGCACCGTCGTTGGAGGTATTCAGGTCAATTTGATTATAAGGGACAATGTGGTCACCGAAGCAATAGTAGGACACCTTAGAAGTAACCCTAATGTCCTAGATCCTTTTATCCGAGGCAACCGTTTCGAGGCAACTGGATCTTAGACAGGAGGGAGACCTCTAAAACAACCTATACTTGACGACCACGTTCGAGGCAACCGAGTGAGGCGTACCCTAGGAGTGACATGTGCTTGTGTGTTGATTTTCAGTTAATGTTTATCTTTGATCATGCATTTGTGAGCTACGGATTAATTTTATTTGGCATACAGTCTTGCAGGCATAATTAACAGTTAAGAGTGCGGAAAATAAAGTGCGGAAATATGAATCTACGCTATTACAAGGCGCGGGTCTATACATCGCCAAAAACAAAAACCCGTTTTGGAAAATAAATGCGGAAAATAAAAAGAAAGCGGTAAAACCTAATTAACTATTACATATCCGGAAACAGTTACATAAATAGAAAATAAGAATAAAGTGCGAAAAGAAATAGAATCGGGACGTCCTTAGGGTTTTGATCCTTTTTGAGAAAAGAATTTAAGTTTTGTCCTTTTTTTCAATTTAATTAAAATTAAACCTAAACCAAATTAATTAATTAAAGAATAAAAAAAATGTTTTTTATGTTTTTTATATTTTAATGAAAATAAAATAAAAGGAATTAAAAGGTTAGTAAACAAAACCCTAATTCTAAGCTAATTTTATTTATTGTAAAAAAGATTAAAATTACCTAATTAAACTAATTTAATTAATTTACATTTTATTTACAAAAATAATAGTTAATAAATAAGAATAATGATAATAAGAAAATATGATTGAAAATTGTCAAACCCTAATTCTACATGATTTTTATTTATTTATGAAAAAAAGATTAAAATTGACCTAATTTAAACTAAGTTAATTAATTAGAGTTTATTTACAAAAATAATAGTTAATAGTAAAAATAATAAATAATAAAAATATTTACAATTTTTGATCTCTGAATTTATTATGAAAAATTAGTTTGCTGGTTAATAATAATAATTAATAATGATTAAAAGAATTAAAAAAAGAGAAAGAAAATAAAAAGGAAAATAAACCAGGGGGGTTTGAAGGCCCAATGTAGAGGTTTGAAGAAGCAAATTGACCCAATAATGACCAGGCCTGCTTTGACTTTCTGGATAGTCTACGCTGGCTTTGACTGGAGAACATGGTGGTCAACCATCCCTGGCCTGTGGATTGAGCTTTATGGCCACTTGGCAAGCTGATTTGTGAGGTTGCATGATGGAATTCTGGACAAGCGTTGTATGAGATTGTCTAAGGAAAAATATGAAACAAATGTTTGGGGGACCTGGGAATCGAACCCAGGTCCCATTGATTGCCAGACACGTCCTCTTCCACTACACCACGCTGCATGTTTTGTTATTAAAATAAAGGATAAACATAATATATGGCAAACAAATATCATGCTGGAAAACAACCAAAACGCGCGCGTTATGTTTAAATGGACCAACCACCTGCTTCCACGTCTTGTCTTCTTCGCTTGGCCTGTAACAAAAACAATCAAATAGCGGGGGTTTTTAACCCCCACAAACTGCAAAATGCAAAAATAGCGATTAGCTCTGTGCTTTATATAAATAGGGCGCGAGGATTGGGTTGAGTTCGTCTGGCCTTGACGAATTCAACCATAGGTCTAAGAAGGTCCAATTTTTCCTCAATAGCAAACCCCTAATTTTGAAGCTTGGAAACCCTAGCATTCTCCAATGGCAGTTTTCGTTTTAGGGCGCCATAATCAAATTAATCTGTACCATTAGCTTCAGAATGATGTTAGCAATGCAAAGCAATAATCATAACATGTTAATGATGCATAAAACTTGAGTTTCGATTATGGAAAAGAATAAGCAAACCGTGATTCTGTTTGGACGTGTTCTTGAGCTTTGAGGCTTGTTTTTTATTGCAACGCGTTCCTGAATGTCCCAGCAATGTATTGGAATCAAGAAAAGGGTGTGAATTGGCCTGGAAGGTTGAATTCAGTTTTCAAATTTCTTGGCTTTTTTTCAATATGGTAATGGTGTTTCCAGCAGCTTTTTCACGTGAATGAATTTAGGTTTAGCTTCAGTATTTGTATTGGAATGAATTAGGTTAAATCTTTTGTCCAAGAATCCATGGAATAATGTTTTGCATCTTTGATTTCCAATCAAATATTTTTGCATCTTTTGATTGAGAAAACTTGCTAAAATTGGATGATTTTGTCTCCTTGATTGATACATGAAATCTTCAGCATGTGTTGAGTTTATTTGCATCACAAAAAGATTTGAAAACCATATCCTTTGAATTTTCCTACAATTAAAATCAATTAAATGAATTAATATTAATAAAAATTCAATTAATTAATTAAAAATAAGAAAATAAATCAATTTAAGTTCAATGGGTCGTGCATATGCTTTGGGTAATGTTTCAAGAAAGAGTTTGAGGCCCATTAGCAAAAACAAGGTGTTTTAGGCAAAGTTGACTTTTGCAAATTCCCAAAAATTTCCCAACTTCTCCAATGCATATCTAGCTCAATTTTGATCATATGAACATATTCTTGGAGGAAAGGTATTGAAGTCCTCTAACTGATGCCTTTGGTCCCATGTCATTTTGATTTACCAATCTCAAGTTATGGTCTTTGACTTAAAATGCCTTTTTGTTGACTTTTGAAATTGACCTATAATGTAGAAATTGATAACTTTTTGTGGGAGCATTTCTTGGACTTGGAATGTGAAGATGAGTTGTAGGAAATGTCATCCCCTTAAAAATTAGAATTGGATGGGATTTTTATGATGAACCATGAAAAGGTTATGCCTTGGTCAAGTTACAGTTGACTTTTCAGTTGTCCAAAAATAGTAACTTTTGCATCTTTGATGATTTCTGAGCCATTCTTGTAGAATCATGATCAAGACTTGATAAAATGATGATTGTGAGCTCAAAATAAGATGTTGACAAAAAATTATGACTTTTGACTGTAAAATGACCATTTTACCCCTACAGTTGATTGTGAAGCAAATGAGGCTTTTGACTGTGCAACTTGACCTTGTGAGCCTTGAAACTTGGCATATGGATGTTTGGCAATGTATATAGGCACATGGGACTTGATTGGACCCTTGAAAACCTCAACTTCCTTACAAGAACCAAAACCCTAATTTTGACTGGCTTAGGAGGCCTTTGAATTGTGCAATCCTTGATCCATTTGAAGATTGATCTTTGACAATTTTTGAAGAATATGGGAGGGCAAATTTTGGGGTACAACAGTTGCCCCTGTTCAATCTTCTTAGGCCTGAGGATGTAGATTGGCTTACGTGCCTTTCGTGATCCGAAGGTGGAAGATGATTGAACACTAGAGTGCCTAAAAATTTGCACTCACATAGTGGAGTATCAGCAGTGTGATGTCGGGAATGGGCTTACAGATGCCATTTGGACAGGTGGTGGATAGGAGGATGGGCTTATAGATGCCATCTGGAAATGTAATGGATAGTTGTGGAGATGTCGATCGCGTAAGAGATTCCTTAGCGAGAACTTGCGTACCTGAGAAAGAAAGATAATTTCCTGGCCTGTTACAGGGGTTGATCTTCAAACTCTTCATGCAGATATGCCCTGGCTAGATACAGGTATCGAATCCACAATCAATCGCTTACAGATATGCCCTGGCTAGATACAGGTATCGAATCTTGAACTTCAAAAGGTTGCTTACAGACGTGCCCTGGCTGGATACAGGTATTGAATCTACAAACAATCGCTCACAGATGTGCCCTGGCTGGATACAGGAATCGAATCTGGAACTTCAAAAGGTTGCTTACAGACGTGCCCTGGCTGGATACAGGTATCGAATCTACAAACAATCGCTCACAGATGTGCCCTGGCTGGATACAGGAATCGAATCCGGAACTTCAAAAGGTTGCTTACAGACGTGCCCTGGCTGGATACAGGTATCGAATATCTAAACTCTTCATGCAGACATGCCCTGGCCAGATACAGGTGTCGAATCTACAATCAGTTACTCACAGATATGCCCTGGCTAGATACAGGAATCGAATCTGGAATTTGGTTGTCTACAGATATGCCCTGGTTGGATACAGGTATCGAATCTCTAAACTCTTCATGCAGACATGCCCTGGCTGGATACAGGTGTTGAATCTACAAACAGTTACTCACAGATATGCTCTGGCTAGATACAGTCATCGAATTTGGAATTGCGACAGTTGATAGTAATCATCTTTGGATTAACCTCTTCCTGAAAAGGCAAAACATCAGTTGCATGCAATGTCATGATGTATGAAATGCATGATGTCATGATGCTCAAAATGAGATAGTGTTGTATGCACTTTATCATGTAAGCAGGATGTATGAAATGTGAAATGTCTATGAATGTATTTTCGTCTAGGAAAATAAATCCTTGACGAATGCCGGGAAATTGTTGAATCCTGGGCTGATATTTGAAGAGAGTTCTTCATTTCCGTTGGGGATGACAGTTGCAAGAATAAACTGGTAGGAGAAGATGACTCCGTTGGGGAATAAACTTGGCGAAGGGGTTACTCTACGGGGAGTTACTCTGTGGGGAAGAGATGCTTCGCTGAGATTTTAATGAGAACTCCGCTGGGGATTCCGTTGATAAGTTATGTTGGGGAATTTGATGAACTCCGCTGGGGGGATAGGAAGGGCTTCGCCGAGGACGATCTTTCTGTGGTAATTAGCTGAGGATAACCCAGTTATAAGCTCTGGTGGGGAATAATCTTTGAATATAGTCGAGGAGAGACGTATGTACTCTACCGGTGATAAGCTTCCAGAATCTACCGGGGATAAGCTTCCAGAAATCTACTGGGAAGATTGATTCAACTTTCCTGGGGAAACTTTTGAACTGTATTGGGGAATGGCTCCACTGGGGTGTCTGGTATTTCGCCGGGGAACAATCTTAGATCAAGACTGCCGGGGATGCTTGCTGAGGAACATCTGTATACTCCGCTGGGGAATATTGAGATCTTCTGGGGATACCCAACTTCCTTAAGGCTTGCAGTAGGCTACTCTGCTTGGGGAGAGTGTTGCTGACTTGCTGGAGATACTGTGCCTTGTTAGGGTTGATGGGAGACCAACTCTGCTCGGAGAGTATTGCTGAGTCTTGTCTTACTCTGCGGGGAGTGGAGGTATCTGGGTTACATTCTTCAGCCAAACTTACCTTGGTACCTTGGTGGACAGAGCAACTAGATCGCTTAGACAACTCATTATTGCCCCTGTTTCTAATGTCACCTGTAATTAATCCTTTGTTTCGTATGCAAATATTTATGAGTTAGCAATTAGTGTCAAATGCATATATCAAAAATGAACATTGGACGTTCTTCGCAAAACAAAACAGAAAAAGGAAAAATAATTGGCAATTTGTCTGGAAAAGTGAATTTGTATTGATTTTTGAATTTGCCTGTAAATAGGCGTTTATGTACAATAGGCTGACGTCCTAGTAAGAGAACGCCGCCGAACAACAGAGTTTATACATTTTGTGAAAAGGAAAACAAAACAGCTATGCGAAAAATAATCCCACTGGGTTTTAACTCTGCTATCGCTTTTATGTCTTCAAGCGTCTCATCACTTTGCTGCTCAATTGAAGATGAATCTGACTGATCGATGCCGTTTGAACCTGATAGTTGATACCGAATTCTGGATGCAAGGTGATCCAATGAGACATAGTATTACGCTTTAATCCCTAACTTTTGCCTGGACCGCCCTTTCGGGTTTTCGGTCCACCGGGATACCCATTTTTGCCCAAGCCGCCTTTTCAGGTTTTCGACTTGCCGGGTGTACAAATTTTTTTCATTTTATCCCTTATTTTTTCCCGAACCCTTTTGGTTCGCCGGAAAGCCCTTATTTTTGCCTAGGTGTGTTAACCTAGCGGGTCTTTTATTCATGCGTAGTATCTTTTTACTATGTCTGCATTGGCGGGGTGATGAAGGTCGTCACCATCCATGGTGGTTAGAATCATAGCTCCTCCTGAGAAGATATGTTTAACCACAAATGGCCCTTCGTACGTAGGGGTCCATTTGCCCCTGGGATCACTTTGAGGAAGAATGATGCGCTTGATTACCAGGTCTCCGACTTGATACTCTTGTGGTCTGACTTTCTTGTTAAATGCCATGATCATCCGTTTTTGGTACGTTTGACCATGACAAATGGCAGTGAGTCTCTTTTCATCAATTATATTTAATTGATCAAGTCGAGTCTGGATCCAGTCATCTTCACTCAAACCTGCGTCCTTCATTATCCGGAGAGAGGGTATCTGAACTTCGATAGGCAAGACTGCCTCCATGCCATAGACCAAGGAAAAGGGTGTTGCCCCTGTTGACGTCCTCGCTGAGGTACGGTATCCATGAAGAGCAAACGGTAACATCTCGTGCCAATCTTTGTAGGTCACTGTCATCTTCTGCACAATCTTTTTAATATTCTTATTAGCTGCTTCTACAGCCCCATTCATCTTCGGCCGGTAAGGAGAAGAGTTGTGGTGCTGTATCTTGAATTGCTCGCAGAGCTCAGTGATCATCTTGTTGTTAAGATTGGTACCATTATCCGTAATGATCCTTTTCGGGACACCGTATCGACAGATCAGGTTATGCCGAATGAACCGTGCCACGACGTTCTTGGTTACCATAGCGTAGGAAGCTGCTTCAACCCACTTTGTGAAGTAATCAATCGCTACCAAGATGAAGCGATGCCCGTTGGATGTTGTAGGTCTGATCTCGCCGATCATATCAATACCCCACATTGCAAAAGGCCAAGGTGCTGTCAAGACGTTCAGAGGAACCGGAGGAATGTGCACCTTATCCGCATAAATCTGGCATTTATGGCACGTCCGAGAATGCTGGTAACAGTCGGCTTCCATTGTGGACCAGAAATATCCTGCCCGAAGGATTTTCTTTGCCATAGTATGCCCACTGGAATGTGTTCCAAAGGTACCTTCATGTAGCTCTGCCATGATCTTTTCTGCTTCAGTCTTATCCACACAACGTAGTAAAGTTGAATCATGGTTTCGCTTGTATAGAATGCCATTGCTGAGGAAGAACTTTGCAGCGAACCTTCTCAGGAACTTCTTGTCATTAACAGATGCCCCCTCGGGGTATTCTTGAGCTTCCAGGTACCTCTTCACTTCATGATACCAAGGTTTTTCAGTTACCTCTTCAGCCTCAAGATCACAGCAATATGCAGGTTCATCCAATTTCCAGATAATGATTCGGGGAGCCTCGTTGTCCCATTTAACTTTGAACATGGAAGACATCGTATCTAGCGCGTCCGCCAACTGGTTATCCTCTCTTGGGAAGTGTTCAAAGGTTATCTCCGTGAAATTGGGGATCAACGTCAACACATACTCTTTGTAAGGAATAAGATTTGGGTGTTTCGTATCCCACTCGCCTTTGATCTGGCTGATCACGAGAGCGGAATCTCCGAAGACACTCAGAAACTTGATCCTTAAGTCAATTGCAGCTTGAAGACCCATGATTCATGCCTCATACTCCGCCATGTTGTTGGTGCAGTTGAAACATAGCCGGGCGGTAAGTGAAGTATGAGTGCCTTTAGGGGATATGATCACGGCGCCAATACCGTTACCCAAAGCGTTTGAGGCTCCGTCAAAGTGCATAGACCATCGGGATCCTTCCTCAGGTCCTTCATCCGGTCCAGGTACTTCACAATCAGTCACCACCATGATATTCTCGTCTGGAAATTCAAAGTTCATGGACTGGTAGTCATCCACTGCCTGGTGTACCAAATGGTCCGCCAATACACTTCCCTTGATTGCTTTTTGAGTCGTGTACTGGATGTCGTATTCTGTCAAGATCATCTGCCATCTTGCTATTCTTCCGGACAAGGCGGGCTTTTCAAATATGTACTTGATCGGATCCATTTTTGAGATCAACAGAGTAGTGTGAGTCACCATATACTGTCTCAGCCGGCGAGCAGCCCATACCAAAGCGCAGCAAGTTTTCTCGAGCAATGAGTATCGGGCCTCACAGTCGGTAAACTTTTTGCTAAGGTAATAAATGGCGTGCTCTTTTCGGCCAGACTCGTCATGCTGCCCCAGCACACACCCCATTGAGTTGTCCAGTACTGTCAAGTATAGTATTAGAGGTCTCCCTTCAACCGGTGGCATAAGAATGGGTGGTTCTTGGAGATACTCTTTGATTCTGTCGAAAGCGGCCTGAAATTCATCGTTCCAACGTACTACTTGATCTTTCTTCAGTAGCTTGAAGATTGGTTCACAGGTAGCAGTTAGATGTGAGATGAATCAGGCAATATAATTCAGTCGTCCTAGAAAACCTCTGACTTCTTTCTCTGTCTTTGGGACTGGCATCTCTTGTATGGATTTCACCTTGGCAGGGTCCACTTGAATACCTTTGTCACTTACGACGAAACCTAGCAGTTTTCCAGATCTTACCCCAAAGGTGCACTTGTTTGGGTTCAACCTCAGCTTGTACAACTTCAGACGGTCAAACAGCTTCTGCAGATGGTCAAGGTGTTCCTCCTCAGTTTGGGACCTTGCAATCATATCGTCGACGTACACTTCGATCTCATGGTGGATCATATCATGAAATAAAGCAACCATGGCACGTTGGTAGGTTTCCCTAGCATTTTTCAACCCAAAAGGCATGACCTTGTAGCAAAAGGTGCCCCACTGAGTAACAAAAGTGGTCTTTTCCATATCTTCAGGAGCCATCTTGATTTGATTATAACCGGAGAAGCCGTCCATGAAGGAGAATACTTTATGCTGAGCAGTGTTGTCAACCAGAACGTCGATATGAGGCAGAGGGAAATCATCCTTGGGGCTTGCCCTGTTCAAATCCCTGTAATCAACACACATTCGGACCTTACCATCTTTCTTCGGCACTGGAACCACGTTGGAAACCCACTGAGGGTAAGAAGTCACTGCTAGAAACCAGGCATCAAATTGTTTCATAACCTCAGCTTTGATTTTCTCGGACATCTCTGGACGCATACGGCGGACCTTCTGCTTTACTGGAGGGAATTCTTCCTTGGTAGGCAGGTGATGAACCACAATGTCAGTATCCAACCCAGGCATGTCTTCGTAAGACCAGGCAAAGATTTCCACGTAATCATGCAGCATATGAATCAACCGTTGTTTCACACTGAGCTCTAGATTGGCACCAATCTTGACTTCCTTTATGTCTGTCTCAGTACCTAGATTTACCGTTTCCACTGGCTCTTCATGTGGCTGGATGGCCCTCTCTTCCTGGAGTAACAGTCTTGCAAGCTCACCAGGAACTTCACAATCATCTTCACCTTCGTCTTCGGCTAAGTTGATCGGATTTTCGAAGTCATAACTTGCAGTAGCAGAGTCATTACCAGTGAGATCCAGAGTGGATTGGAACCTGTATAAGTGAGTGTGTGTAAATATAGCTGTTTTGCAATATATAAAGAAAGAAAGAAAGGGAGCGCAAGATTTGAAATGCGAAAAACGTCCAATGCTTTTATTCATGATATATGGAAATGACAAGTAATAAGCCCTCACAAATGAAGCCACGGTGCCCCAGGTAAGACACCGGGCCATAAAGTTTCAAATTATTGTTCGTTACAAATTTAAAACAAAGGAGTTCATTACTGAGTGACAAAAGTAATAGGTATGAAATCTTTGGTAGTCCAGTTGTTCAGTCCACCGTTGGTCGTTGGGTAGATCCAGCTGTCGAATTCAGATTCTTCTGCATCGTCTTCAATAGCATTCACTCCCGGGTTGGTGATGAATACGGGAGGTCTTCCAATCCTTGCCTTGCGAACAGCCCTCTGTGCTTCTGCAGTGAAACCCAAACCAAACTTGTCAGTCTTCGGAGTAAAATCAGGAAGTCGGCCCCAGTTTGCACACTCACCCTTCTCAATCACAACCCGAGCATCCTTCAAGGAAGCCATATTCAAAGGAGAGTCTTCTTCAGTCACAGTCTCTGCTGATGCCAGTGTCTGAGGCACCTCTTCAAAGTGTTGAAAGGGGGTTTCAATGAATTCCACATCCATCTCTATGTACCGGAACGAGTTGAGGTGACTGACCATGTATTCTTCCTCCCCCTGCACTGTCACAATTTTCCCTCTGACCGGGTATTTAAGCTTCTGATGTAGAGTTGAGGTCACAGCTCCAGCCTTGTGGATCCATGGGCGACCCAGCAAACAAGAATAGGATGGACGAATGTCCATCACATAGAAAGTAGAGTCAAGGACCTGAGAACCAACCCTGATTGGAATGTCAACTTCACCATGTACCATCCTCTTGGACCCGTCAAAGGCCCGGACAACAATGTTACTTGGCTTGAGCTCTAAACCCTCGCAATCCAACCTGTCTAAAGCTCTCTTGGGCGATACATTCAACGAAGAACCGGTGTCTACCAACACATGGGCAAGGGTAGTGCCCCTGCATTCAATGGAGACATGCAGGGCATCGTTATGGTTCTTTCCCTTAGCGGTCAGATCGGCGTCAGAGAAACCCAACCCATTATCAGCAGTCAAGTTGGCCACACAATCGGTAAATTGATCGGCAGACGTCTCATGTGGCACGTGGGCCGTCTTCAGGAAGGAAATTAAGGCCTTGGCATGGGCCTCTGAACACAACAACAGTGATAGCATAGAAATCTTTGATGGGGTGTGCCCCAGCTGCTCAACTACATTGAAATCACTCTTCTTAATGATCTTAAGAATCTCTTCCATCTCTTGCTTGGAAGCTTTAACATTGACGGTCTTCAGTGCCTCCGTCTGGGCAGGCACATAAGTAGCACTCCCTTTGCCCCGAGCGTCAGATGACTCAGCAGCAGGGGTAGAAACTTGATCAGGAGGGGAAACAGGCACACTAGCAGGTGTGATGACAAGAGGTCTCTGAATAGTTGGTGGCGCAATATCAGGTGAGAACAGCTGTTGTACCCCAAAATTTGCCCTCCCATATTCTTCAAGATTTGTCAAGGTCAATCTCCAGATGATTCAAAATCTCTCAAGGGTTGCACAGTCCAATTGCCTCCTAACACAGTCAAAATAAGGGTTTTGGTTCTTGCAAAGAAATTGAGGTTTTCAAGGGTCCAATCAAGTCCCATATGCCCATATGCATTTTCAAACATCTATATGTCAAGTTTCAAGACTCACAGCATCAAGTTGCACAGTCAAAAACCCTAATTGCTTCACAGTCAACTGCAGGGGTAAAATGGTCATTTGACAGTCAAAAGTCAAAAATTTTGGTCAACATCTCATTTTGAAGCCACAATCATCATTTGATCAATTCTTGATCATGATTCCACAAGCATGGCTCAAAAAGTCTCAAGATGTCAAAAGTTACTATTTTAGGACAGTTGAAAAGTCAACTGCAAATTGACCAAGGCATAACTTTTTCATGGTTTATCAGAAAAATCCCATCTAAAGCTCATTTTGAAGGGGATGACATTTCCTACAACTCATCTTCACATTCCAAGTCCAAGAAATGCTCTCACAAAAAGTTATCAATTTCAACATTATAGGTCATTTTCAAAAGTCAACAAAAAGGCACTTTAAGTCAAAGACCATAACTTGAGATTGGTAAATCAAAATGACATGGGACCAAAGGCATTGGTTAGAGTACTTCAAGACCTTTCCGAAATGTCCAAGAACATGTTCATAGCTTCAAAATTGAGCATGATATGCATTGGAGAAGTTGGGAAATTTTTGGGAACTTTCAAAAGTCAACTTTGCCTAAAACACTTCATTTTTGCTAATGGGCCTCAAATTCTTTCTTGAATCTTTACCCAAAGCCTATGCACGACCCATTGAGCTCAAAATAATTTATTTTCTTATTTTTAATTAATTAATTGAATTTATATTAATATTAATTCATTTAATTGGTTTTAATTATAGGAAAATCAAAAAGATATGTTTTTTGGATCTTTTGTGAAGCAAATCAAATCAGGGCAAGCTGGCAAACTCGTTTCTCAATCAAAAAAGGAAAATCATCCATAATTGGCAAGATTTTCATTGAAAAAGATTGAAAATTACATTATTGAAAATCAAAGATTGCAAACTTAATTTCATGGACTTTTGGGCTTATTTTTAACCTAATTCTGTTCCAATACAAAGGCACAAGCTAACCCTATTCTTGGACACACGTGAAAGCTGCCATAGAACTCCATAACAAAGTTGCAAAAATTGAGAAAAAGAGGAAAACTGATTTCCTATTTGCAGCACAATTCAAAGCTTCTCTTTGATTCAAACGTATTGCCTGAGTCTCCAGGAAGCATTTGCCATCAAAAACCAATCCTAACACGCGAAGAATCAAAGAACACGAGTCATTCGGTTTGTCTTGTTTTTCAAAATTGCATAACACGATTCATGCGTTTTTAATCTATTTTCTTGTTTGGTTTATGCTAATAGGGACCTTCTAAAGCGATTGGTATAATCCAATTGAGTTATAACTGCCTGAATCAAAATCCACCATGAACAAAATCTAGGGTTTCTGAAGCTTTCAATTAGGGCTTTAGGCATAAGGGAAAATTGGACCTTGAGACAAGCATGGTTGAATTCGTCAAGGCCAGACGAATTCAACCAGACCCTTGCGCCTTTTTTATGTGACCCATAGCTCTAATCGCTATTATTGGGACTTTTGCTTTGTGGGGGTTTAAAACCCCTGCTATCTTGTTCATATTATTGCAGTTAAACGAAGAAGAAGACATGCGTGGCATCATGTGATTGGAGAGTTCAAATCTGGCGCGCTTTCTTTTGTTCTATACCATTAATGTTTGTTTTTTTTTATATAATATTTGTTGTCTATTAGTTTAACAAACGCGCTTGGTAGCTCAACTGGAAAAGGACGTAGCTTGCAAGTACTGGGACCTGGGTTCGATTCCCAGGTCCCCCATATAATTGTTGATATTTTTTCTCAAATGTTCACCTGCGGCATTCGTTCAATGGTCCATCATGCACCCTCACGCCTAAGCCTGCCAAGTGGCTTCAAGGTCCAATCCAATGGCCACAGAATGAAGTCCATGGTGTACCCCAGTCAAACAGCATGCGCATGATTCCTGAAAAGCAACGAGGCTTGTGTTCTTGGGCCTGAATTGCTTCAATCTCACCTCCACTTTGGGCCAGACACCCCTTTGGTTTACTTTGTTTTCTTATTTCTATTTTCTTTTATCTTATTTCTTTTAATTTGTTTTAATTATTATTAATTCACTAAATTAATTTTTTCCATAATAAAAAACAGAAAATCAAAATTGTAAATATATTTAATTATTTATTAATTTCATCACTAATTTATTTTTGTAAATAAATTCTAATAACTAATCTAGGTTAATTTAGGGTTAAAATTCAATCTTTTTCTTAATAAGTAAAAATTATATAGAATTAGGTTTTGACACTCTTTACCTTTTTCTTAATTAATTATTATTACCATCATTAATTATTATTATTTTTGTACATATAAATGTAAATTAATTAATTAGCTTAAATTAGGTTAACTTTAATATTTTCTTAATAAGTAAAATAAACTTAGATCTAGGGTTTCCTTTTAATTTCAATTTCTTTATTTTCATAAATACAAAAAAATATAAAAAACACTTTCTTTTCTTTAATTAAATAATTAATTAGGTTTTAATTTAATTTAATTTCAAGCAAAGGGTCAAAACCCTCAGACGTCCAGTTTAATTTATTCGCGCGTTATTTCTATTTGATTATTATATAACTGCTTTCCGGATGTAATAGTAATTAGGTTTATTGCTTTTTTTACTTTCCGCATCTTTATCAAAAACGGGTCTTTGTATTTTGGCGATGTATAGACCCGCGCCTTGTAATAGCGTGGCTTTTATCTTTCCGTATTTCCTTTTCCGCACTCCTAACTGCTAAATTGCATGAAAGAATGTATGGTAATTAAAAACAACTCGTAGCTCACAATGGCCTAATCCAAGATCAATATAACATGAAAACAACACACAATGCACCTGCCACTTCTAGGGTACGCCTCACTCGTTGCCTTCGAAAGTGGTCGTCAAGTATAGGACGTTTTAGCGGTTGCTCTTTTGTCTAAGATCCAGTCGCCTCGAAACGGTTGCCTCGGATAAAAGGATCTAGGACATTAGGGTTACTTCTAAGGTGTCCTACCATTTCTTCGGTGACCACACTGTCCCTACAATCGAATTGACCCGAACACCTCCAACGGTGGTGCTACCTACCTCTCAATGGTGGGATGGCACTACCTTAAGGACTTTTACACAACCTAATTCCTTAGGGTAGGTAGATGACTCATGGGTACTTGCTCTCTAAACAAAAACAAACAAAAATCTTTTCACACTGACACTTTCAAAAGCTTTCAAAATAAATTTTTCAAACACTCTTGAGGACAGATACAAGAGTCACTCAGAAATCTTTCAATGAAACTTTTTCAAACCCACTCACATCTTGAAAAGCAAACATTTTGAAAACATAAGAGCAAGTACCTAAGAGCCCATGGATAACCATGGATAGAAAGGGTTCTAACACCTTCCCTTTCTATAAATCTACCTTCCGAACCGAGAAACAATCTCATAAGGAATTTTGTTGTGCTTTTGTCCTTTCCATGTTAGAGAAAATAAAAGACGGTGGCGACTCTTGCTTACCGCGACATACGCGATCCAGCTTTAAACAGTCAGTTCTATTTCCACCGATCACAGAACTGGCGACTCTGCTGGGGATACTTAAAGTGAGGTGTACCTTAGGATAGATTATACTTATGTTTTCAATTGCCTGTTTTAATTGCTTTAATATTGTGGGCCTGTTTTGGGAGTTCTATAGATCCTGTGATACGGTGGGAGAACTGACTATGGTTTTGCGTTTGTTTTCGCAAATGTTTCGGTTGAGCAAGAGTCGCCACCGAATTTTTATTTTATCCTAAGGAAAGGTTTAAAAAGCACAGCAAAAACCTTTGAGATGTTTTCTTGGGTTCGGGGAGTAGATTATAGAAAGGGAAGGTATTAGCACCCTTTCTATCCATGGTTATCCATGGGCTCTTAGTTACTTGCTTAGATCAACTTGCCTTATTTTTCAATTGTTTGAAATGGTGCTTTGTGTGTGTGGATTTGAAAATGTTTTGAAAAGAGGCCAATGTGGTGGCAACCATTGTAATGATCCATGTTGGGATGTATACAAAGGTGTATGTCTTTTGAAAAGGTTTTCATTTGTTTTTTGAAAGTTTGTTTTGAAAGTGTTGTGAGGTGTGGTTTAAAAACAGGCAAGTGTTTTGCAAGTTTGATTCAAGTAACTAAGAGGTTATCTACTCCTAAATTTCTCAAAGATTTCTCCTATGTTTTTAACCCTTTTGACAATTTTGTTCCACCATTGCATTTGGTGGACAATCTTGTGTTAGGATGTGAAAGGGACGGGCGCGGGTCATTGTTTAGACCATAATTGCAATGGTGCCAAGTATCTTTGGGCAATTTTAAGGGACTTGATCATTTTTAGGAAACTTTCGAAAGCGTCATCGAGGGACTATGATCATTTGATTGTTTGTTTTGTTTTTGCCCAAAGAGACCTAACATGCAATATGGCCCATTTATTGAAGGCAACAAGTGGAATACCCTAGGGGTGCAAGTGTGATTAGTGTTGTCCATTTTCATGCTTGTTTATCTTGAAATTAGGTCAAACTATTTTTGTTGTTTTTGATTCGCATACAAACCCTAATTCTAACATGGTATAATTAGAAAGCATTAAAGTGCGAAAAATAAAGTCCTAAACTATTACAACACAATATATGGGAAGGGGGGTACATCAATATTGAATTATTTACAAGATATTTAATTGCACAAATTAAATAGAAATAAAATAAATATGCAAGATGCAAAAAGGCTTTTTATATGTATATAAAAAAAGAGTATTTTTATATGTCAAATAAACAAAATAAAAAGTATTATTTTTTGGAGTTTTTTATATTTAGGGCAAAACCCTAATTTTATTAAGTAAAAGTATTAATTATTTAATATGTACAATATTTATTTATTATATACAAAAATAAAAATAAAAATGAAGTATATTTGTCAAAAAGGTATTTCTAATGTTAAATATTAATAAAAAATAAAATGTATATATTTTGTATTTTTAACCTAAATATACTAATATATATATAAATATTTGTATTATTTACTAAATATATATTATATATACAAAATAATAATATTTAATATTAAAAAAAAAGTATATTTTATATAAAATATTTTCAGAAGATAAAATAAAATAAAAATGGAAAATAAAATGTGTTTGCATTATTTTGGTATTTTTCAAATAAAAGTATGTTTATATATTTATTTATGTACAAATACTTATTTAAACAAATAAAAGCCTAATAAATATAAAAATGGTGTAAAAATATTTTTTCATATTTTTAATATTGTGAGGAAAAATAAATAAGTCAGAACAAAAAAAGAAAAGTCAAAAAATCATGAAAATAAGCAAAATGGGCTTAGGGGGTGTCAAAGTAAAAATGGTGTGTAAACAGAAATGACAAACAAAGCCCAGCCCAGAACCCTGTCATCTTCAACCTCAGAACAAGTTTGTTCAAGAAAACACGCGTTTTCTATCTTCCAATTCCTTGATCTTTTGCCAAATCTTCCAACATGAAACCTGTAGAGCTCGAAGCCACGATTCCAGACATATAAAGAAATCAATCTAACTCTCAGAAATGAGAGAGAATTTCTTCTCCCCCAATTCCTGACCTAGTTTTTGTTCCATGTTCAGACATAAAATTCTCTAAGCATACATAATATAAATGAAATCTAATTACATGGGCATGTTCAGGGCTATGAATGTGACATGTTTTCTTCACAAACCTAAAGCTAACAACGCCTGGATAGAGAGATACGAGTTCATGAACTTACCTGTTCAGTTGAAGTTGTATCTGGTGATGGAGGTGTCTTTAATGCAAGGTGATGATTGGTACAACTTCCTTGATGTCCAGGGATGCTATTCCAAGCTTTACTTTGTCTTGAAACCTTTTGAATCGTACTATGGAACTTCAGCTGCAAAACAAGAAAATGAAAATGGTGATGTTGCCTGGGAGTGTTACAGGTCGTGTTTGAGGTTTGGAATAGCTTCAAGGGATATTGTGGGATGTGTTTGATGTGTTTTTAGCAAGAATGCATGGAAGGTTTGAGCTATGGAACTCAAACTGCAGCAGATGCTCTGTTTGGGCAGTTTGAGGGTGATTCTGGGAATGGGGAGATATTGGGGATGCTAGGCTCGTGTTTCAGCTTAGGATGGATCTTTAGAAAATGTTTGACAAGTTTACTTAAGGCTTGGTTTACAGGAATGATAGATGTTATGTGTTATGGCAAGTTTCTTACACTTTAAGCAACAAATGGCCAAGTTGAGTTTCTAGCTTGTACAGGCCCCCCCTAATGTGCTGCATAACTCAGTCTTGATCAGTGTAATTAACTCATAAACTTGTGCCAAAGAGATTTCAAATGTACTTGCTTGGATTTGCATATTGACATAAAGTTCACTTTTGTAAAAATGGATATAATGCTTTTTCCAATTTGGGACTAAACCTTTATGCAATGCTTGAACACATAGAATATGGTCTTGGCACAAAGGATTGCCATTAAATTAAGGAGTGTAATTGAGATAAAAGACCTGTAATCAAGGAAAGCATGCTGAATTCAAAATGGCACAAATGTATGAACATGTAACTTGGCCAAATCAAAAGTGAGTTTTTCCCATATTGCCAAATTCGATTCTCCCTAACCATGAGGTTGTTTGATGAGTACTTGGACATTTTGGAAAGCTTGGAATGTGTACTACAATCCATATTTGAAATACAAATTGAAATTCCAAGTGGAAGTATGTGAAAAATGGTCTTGAAGTTAGGTAAAAACCTTGCCTAAAATAGGTCAAATTTTCTCTAAGTTAAGAATGGTTTGGTACCCCTGTTCCAAAAATTGTAACTTGAGCTACAAGCTTCTTTTGGGAAAACTTTGTGAATCAAAGTTGTAGATTTTGCAATAGGCTACAACTTTCATGTTTTGACTTTTGCTTGAATCCAAATGAATCTTGGTGAGAAAGTGGGGCAAAGTTAGGAAAAAAATTAGGGTTTTTCATAACTTAGAAAAATTCTAAGTTATGAAAAATCTTCATTTCAAACCCTAATTTGCAATTCTTGATTTCTTGATGAACAAGTTTCATGATTTGGCATGTTTTGATGAAAAATGAATCTTGACACTTGATTTTGACCAAAAAGTCAAAGTTTGACTTTTCAGTATACAGTCAAAATTGATCAATTGACTGGGAAATTCAACTGTCAATCTTGTGTATTTGGGATCTTTTGAACTTGTTGAGCATGTCAAGACAATTCCATGGGGTCCTTGAGTCCATATGTGAGCTTGGTTTGCCATTGGCTAGGTCAAACAGTCAAAAATTGCCTTTGTGCAGTCAAAACCCTAAAAATGACCATTTTGCCCTTTTGATGATCTGATCAAATTTCTTGTGGAATTGTGATCCAAACTTGATCAAATGGTCCATGTGACTTCATAATGTTGATGTGGGTCAATTTTCATGAGATTTGACTGTCAATTGGTCACAGTTGACTTTTCCCCCCAATACAGCTGATTTATAGGTCAACTGTCCAATTGACTGGGCAAAATTTGGAATCAAGACTTGAAACTTGGTATGGATAAACTTGGGAGTCCAAAATGAAGTATGAAAGTCATCTTAGGCATTTTAGGTCAAAATATCTTTGTTCAAACACAAACCCTAATTTGGGTCAACAGTGCAAGGAGAAGTCTTGAGCAGAGGAAACCCTAATTGGATCTTGAGCTCCAAGGGTTTTGTGATGAGAAAATGTTGAGGAAATGGGAGGGAAAATTTTGGGGTACAACAGATCCTAACCCGGATCTGGGGGATACCTCTTAGAAAGTAGCAACAAGACTGTGAGGGAACTGTGTGGGGTATACCGACACGGTTGAAGCAGTCTGCTACGTTGATGTGGCACTTTGGTGAGTACCGGTAACCCTTGAGTCAAGTCAAGGAGAGTACGGGGCCGCCGCGTGGTGTCGTGAAGCATCAACTGACCTTAGGAACCTTACTTGACCATCCTGGCCTCTTTAGGGGTATTGAGATGACCGACTTTGGTGCAGTCCGAAGTTGGTAGATACTCGATACTACACTCATTGAGGGTTGTTTTCTTGGAATATTTTGGTCGCCAGTTAAGTGGCTAAATCAAAACAATGAACATAGAAAACAATCCAATGATATTGAGCTCCTTAGAACCCGGTTACTTTTGATAGGACAGGTTTTGAGCCAACCAACTTCAAGAGGGTAGTACCTAAACTCCATGTTGGCCTAAACTCTAAGGGCTCTCTGTGTGACTTGTGTGCCTTCTAACTTGAATTACTTGCACGTACTTGTTATCTGACAACATGGGTTCCTTGCAGGTTTTGTTTATAGTCCTTAATCGGGGCTCATAACAGGGTTTACGTACATCACTCCATGCATAGCATAACATCATACCATCATACCATTGCATACATCCTGCATAAGGACTAACCCTTTTCAAGGATCTCAAGGGTCTGTGATGCAGGTCATGATGAACCAAAATGTCTAGCAAGGGGCAAAGGGGATTTATTTTCCTCTAGCCAAGGTTTTCTGGAGATCAAAACATGTTAACCTGAGTCAGGGGCTATGACCCACTGGATATGGTGAGCCTTTGACCCTTGAAGAAGGACTCTCAACAATATGCAGTGCCTTCCATCAAGCTACAAAATGCAAACTCTAACAATTTTCTTGTTTACCCCGCGAGATCCTTGAAAACATTGCATGCATACATACACATCATTGCGTTACAGGTATCCTTGTTACAAGTCACTTACCTTCTTCGCTGTTTATTTCAGCAATGGCTTCCCAGCAAGATAACCAGGGTCTTCATGCTCAAGAGACTCAGTTCAGGGAGATCTTCCTAAGCCTATCCAAGGGGCAAGAAGAGTTTAGGACACTCCTCATGGGGAATCTGGCCAAGAAAAGTCCCGAAGATGACAAGGACGAACGGCTGAAACGACTGCAAACTGAGGTAGATACAATGAGAACCCAGATGCTGGGGAAAATGGCTCTCATCCAAGGCTTAGCTCGGGAGCAAGAAGAGTTGAGGACCAAGATCAGTCAACTTCATCAAGACAGATACAACATGAAGCAACCAGTCCAAGTCAGGGACCAGGTCATTGATCAACTTCCAAGAGGACAAGATTCTGGTATGGTGAGGAATAGACCTCTCCAAATTGCTACCGCTTCACAGGTCCAACCACAACCTCGCCCAGAGCAACAGGTTGATCAGAGTAAGCCAAACAAGCCCAGGAGGCAATTCACCCAGCTCAACGTATCGCTGTTTCAAGCTTTACAACACCTATTGAGTTTGAATCTGATTACACTAAGGGCTCCTCCCTGGAACCCCAACATCTCTGTTCCTAACTATCATCCCAACAAAAGATGTGCATACCACTCTGATAGTCCTGGACATGACACTGCCGATTGCTGGGCTCTGAAAAACAAAATTCAGGACCTGATTGATGAAGGAGTAGTGGATTTCACCCGAGAGGGTCAGGCTGAGTTCTTCTACCATCCCTGCAGGATTCATCATTTGAAGTGACAAATCCTGAGACGAGAAGATTTTTTGTCCATTAGAATTTTCAAGTTGTAATTTTCTTTTGATTGTTCAAACAATTATTGTCATGGCAAACGTTATTACTTTATCAATGCATCGCATATGTCTGTTTTGAATCAATATATTCACATTCGCTATATACAAATTGCTTTCATATTTTTGTGATGATCAACGCTCGATTAATAATTCTAAGCCTCTTGAGGGAGGATGACGAAAACGATACCACGACATTTACAGTATGCTTTTGAACAGACCCCGCTGATGAGGTACAAGCATTGTTTCAAATCCTAAACACTGGAGTTATAAGGAAGATAATCCCTCGTCAACCATTTCGAGCCAAAGAAGTAGGAGTTTTTCTTTTCACAAAAAAATAAAACCCTTAATCATAACCTGGGGCAGGGTAGTCTTCTCAGCTGATCCAAGTGCATAATCAACAACATCAAAGGAGTCCTTCTAAAAAGACAGTGATGGTTCCGAATAAACATAAAGACAGGCAGTCATTATATCTCAAAAATAAAAACCCAATAAGTCAAAACCTACGAAGGAGACTTACAAAACTGGGGCATCCCGCCGACTGTAATTCCAAAAAGAAACAGTTCAGGCAAAGAACAGGGATGAAAAAATCAAAAAAGAAAGAGGTCCTACAAACCCTCAACGCGAAAAGAAATGACTGCCTATTCAAAATAAACTATCAGCATCCGAACCATCATTGGAATATCAAGACAAAGATTCAAACAAGGTCTAACGCACGATCAACTGAGTTTAGGTTTGAAGAACATCACGAAGAATGGGTGGGTACAAATAAAATTTGAGCCTTTATCCTTTGTTTCTTAAACCGTGAACCAGGCCACATTACAACCCTAAAAAGTCCTAGCTGAAGCATGGGTTAGTTCGAAAGCATACTGTTACGAAAGGTATCCTGACTCCTTAAGGCTCGTTGTAAAATCTCGAGTTGACATCACAGTTTACAAAAAAAATTTCACTTGTTTTTATGAAAAAAATGCATTTTCAAAAACTTCAAGACAGACATAAGCTTTGCATTTTTAATATAACATTGTTTGCCTGCGACTATTTTGTTGGAACAGCATAAAAGCTCGCACGATGGATATCCAGTGAGCAAAAAATCTTCTCAACAAAGAAGGTCATCTCAAATGGAAACGCACTTCCAATCAAGGGGCACGGCATGATTATGGCCTATCATCTGGAGCAGTTAGGTCAAGATTCGGAGAATCTCTCAAATGCCAAATAGCCTGGGGCAAATCACCATCTGAGTCACCTGGGGAAGTGGACATGAATCCCAGCTGCGAATCCTGCATGATCAAACGAAGATCTTCTGGTAGTAGGGCAACGCAACACTACTGACAGGGGCACCTCCCTACATCCTGAGAGCGTGGACATAGTCGGAAAAAAATAGTACGCGCAATCAAAGACCCGCTAGGTTGACACACCTAGGCAAAAATAAGGGCTTCCCGGCGAACCAAAAGGGTTCGGGCAAAGATAAGGGATGAAAATGAAAAAAAATCTGTACACCCGGCAAGTCGAAAACCTGAAAAGGCGGCTTGGGCAAAAAGGGGTATCCCGGTGGACTGAAAACCCGAAAGGGCGGTCCAGGCAAAAATTAGGGATCAAAAGCGTACGACTATGTCCCGTCATCTCGTCACTTGCCTACCAGAAGAAGATTTGTCAAATCAGCAGTTATCAAGACCTCCACAGGTACCTTCTCCCACAGAAACTGGGGCAATAAGAATTGTCTAAGCGGTCTGGTTGTTCTGTCCACCGAGGTACCAAGGCAAGTTCAGCTGAAGAGTATGACCAAGATACTTCCACTCCCCGTAGAGTAAGACAAGAATCAACAATACTCTCCCCAAGCAAAGTTGGTCTCTCGTCAGCCCTAACAAGGCACTGTATCTCCAGCAAGTCAGTCAACGCTCTCCCCAAGCAGAGTTAGCCTACTATCAGCCTTAAGGAAGTTGGGTATCCCCAGAAAATCTCAATATTCCCCAGTGGAGTATACAGACATTCCTAACAAGCATCCCCGGCAATCTTGATCTAGGATTGTTCCCCGGCGGAATACAAACACCCCAGTGGAGCCACTTCCCCAGTGCAATCTCAAAAGTTTCCCCAGGAAAGTTGAATCAATCTCCCCAGTAGGAAGCTTATCCCCAGTAGATTCTGGAAGCTTATCCCCTGCAGGATACGAACGTTCTCCTCGGCTTTATTCAAAGGTTATGCTCCACCAGAGCTTATAACTGGGTTATCCTCAGCTAAAAACCACGGAAAGATCGTCCTCTACGAAGTTCTTCCTATCCCCAGCGGAGTTCATCAAATTCCTTAACAAAGCTCATCAATGGTATCCCCAGCGGAGTTATCATCAAACCTCGGTGAAGTATCTCTTCCCACAGAGTATTCCCCGCAGAGTATCTCTCCAACAAGTTTATTCCCCAACGGAGTCATCTTCTCCTACCGGCTTATTCTTGCAATCATCATCCCCAGCGGAAACGAAGAACGCTACTCTTCCAACATCAGCCCAGGATTTAATTTCCCGGCATCCGTCAAGGATTTATTTTCCTAGACGAAAATACATTTATAAACATTTCACGTTATCATACACCACAACGCATGCATATACGCATCATGAACATACAATCTAATTTATTTTGAGAATAAAACACATTTCATACATCCTGCTTACATACATAATGCATGCATGTACGCATCACATCACACGATCTCATTTTTGGGAACGTCATGACATCACGCATTTCATACATCATGATATTGCATACAACTAATGTTTCACCTTTTCAGGAAAAAGGTCAATACAAAGATAATTATTATCAACTGTCGCTAATTCCAGAGTCGATTCCTGTATCTAGCCAGGGCACGTCGGAAGAGTTTGAAGATTCGATTCCTGTATCCATCCAGGGTAAATCTGTTGACGACTAATTCCATATTCGATTCCTGTATCCAGCCAGGGCACGTCTGAAGAGTTTAAAGATTCGATTCCTGTATCCAGCCAGGGTAAATCTGTTGACGACTAATTCCAAATTCGATTCCTGTATCTAGCCAGGGCACGTCTGAAGAGTTTGAAGATTCGATTCCTGTATCCAGCCAGGGTAAATCTGTTGACGAATAATTCCAGATTCGATTCCTGTATCCATCCAGGGCACGTCTGAAGAGTTTGAAGATTTGATTCCTGTATCCAGCCAGGGTAAATCTGTTGATGACAAATTCCAGATTCGATTCCTGTATCCAGCCAGGGAACGTATGAAGAGTTTGAAGATTCGATTCTTGTATCTAGCCAGGGTAAATCTGTTGACGACTAATTCCAGATTCGATTCCTGTATCTAGCCAGGGCACGTCTGAAGAGTTTGAAGATTCGATTCCTGTATCCAGCCAGGGTAAATCTGTTGACGACTAATTCCAAATTCGATTCCTGTATCCAGCCAGGGCACGTCTGAAGAGTTTGAAGATTCGATTCCTATATCCAGCCAGGGTAAATCTGTTGACGACTAATTCCAGATTCGATTCCTGTATCCAGCCAGGGCACGTCTGAAGAGTTTGAAGATTCGATTCCTGTATCCATCCAGGGTAAATCTGTTGACGACTAATTCCAGATTCGATTCCTGTATCCAACCAGGGCATGTCTGAAGAGTTTGAAGATTCGATACCTGTATCTAGCCAGGGTAAATCTGTTGACGACTAATTCCAGATTCGATTCCTGTATCTAGCCAGGGCACGTCTGAAGAGTTTGAAGATTCGATTCCTGTATCCAGCCAGGGTAAATCTGTTGACGACTAATTCCAGATTCGATTCCTGTATCTAGCCAGGGCACGTCTAAAGAGTTTGAAGATTCGATTCCTGTATCCAGCCAGGGTAAATCTGTTGACGACTAATTCCAGATTCGATTCCTGTATCCAGCCAGGGCACGTCTGAAGAGTTTGAAGATTCGATTCCTGTATCCATCCAGGGTAAATCTGTTGACGACTAATTCCAAATTCGATTCCTGTATCTAGCCAGGGCACGTCTGAAGAGTTTGAATATTCGATTCCTGTATCCAGCCAAGGTAAATCTGTTGACGACTAATTCCAGATTCGATTCTTGTATCCATCCAGGGCACGTCTGAAGAGTTTGAAGATTCGATTCCTGTATCCAGCCAGGGTAAATCTGTTGACGACAAATTCCAAATTCGATTCCTGTATCCAGCCAGGGCACGTATGAAGAGTTTGAAGATTCGATTCTTGTATCCAGCCAGGGTAAATCTGTTGACGACTAATTCTAGATTCGATTCCTGTATCTAGCCAGGGCACGTCTGAAGAGTTTGAAGATTCGATTCCTGTATCCAGCCAGGGTAAATCTGTTGACGACTAATTCCAGATTCGATTCCTGTATCCAGCCAGGGCACGTCTGAAGAGTTTGAAGATTCGATTCCTGTATCCAGCCAGGGTAAATCTGTTGACGACTAATTCCAGATTCGATTCCTGTATCCAGCCAGGGCACGTCTGAAGAGTTTGAAGATTCGATTCCTGTATCCAGCCAGGGTAAATCTGTTGACGACTAATTCCAGATTCGATTCCTGTATCCAACCAGGGCATGTCTGAAGAGTTTGAAGATTCGATACCTATATCTAGCCAGGGTAAATCTGTTGACGACTAATTCCAGATTCGATTCCTGTATCCAGCCAGGGCACGTCTGAAGAGTTTGAAGATTTGATTCCTGTATCCAGCCAGGGTAAATCTGTTGACGACTAATTCCAGATTCGATTCCTGTATCCAGCCAGGGCACGTCTGAAGAGTTTGAAGATTCGATACCTGTATCCAGCCAGGGTAAATCTGTTGACGACTAATTCCAGATTCGATTCCTGTATCCATCCAGGGCACGTATGAAGAGTTTGAAGATTCGATACCTGTATCCAGCCAGGGTAAATCTATTGACGACTAATTCCAGATTCGATTCCTATATCCAGCCAGGGCACGTCTGAAGAGTTTGAAGATTCATTTCCTGTATCCAGCCAGGGTAAATCTGTTGACGACTAATTCCATATTCGATTCCTGTATCCAGCCAGGGCACGTCTGAAGAGTTTGAAGATTCAATTCTTGTATCCAGCCAGGGTAAATCTGTTGACGACTAATTCCAGATTCGATTCCTGTATCTAGCCAGGGCACGTCTGAAGAGTTTGAAGATTCGATTCCTGTATCCAGCCAGGGTAAATCTGTTGACGACTAATTCCAGATTCGATTCCTGTATCCAGCCAGGGCACGTCTGAAGAGTTTGAAGATTCGATTCCTGTATCCAGCCAGGGTAAATTTGTTGACGACTAATTCCAGATTCGATTCCTGTATCCAGCCAGGGCACGTCTGAAGAGTTTGAAGATTCGATTCCTGTATCCAGCCAGGGTAAATCTGTTGACGACTAATTCCAGATTCGATTCCTGTATCCAGCCAGGGCACGTCTGAAGAGTGTGAAGATTCGATTCCTGTATCCAGCCAGGGTAAATCTGTTGACGACTAATTCCAGATTTGATTCCTGTATCTAGCCAGGGCACGTCTGAAGAGTTTGAAGATTCGATTCCTGTATCCAGCTAGGGTAAATCTGTTAACGACTAATTCCATATTCGATTCCTGTATCCAGCCAGGGCACGTCTGAAGAGTTTGAAGATTCGATTCCTGTATCCAGCCAGGGTAAATCTGTTGACGACTAATTCCAGATTCGATTCCTGTATCTAGCCAGGGCACGTCTGAAGAGTTTGAAGATTCGATTCCTGTATCTAGCCAGGGTAAATCTGTTGACGACTAATTCCAGATTCGATTCCTGTATCCAGCCAGGGCACGTCTGAAGAGTTTGAAGATTCGATTCCTGTATCCAGCCAGGGTAAATTTGTTGACGACTAATTCCAAATTTGATTCCTGTATCCAGCCAGGGCACGTCTGAAGAGTTTGAAGATTCGATTCATGTATCCAGCCAGGGTAAATCTGTTGACGACTAATTCTAGATTCGATTCCTGTATCCAGCCAGGGCACGTCTGAAGAGTTTGAAGATTCGATTCCTGTATCCAGCCAGGGTAAATCTGTTGACGACTAATTCCAAATTCGATTCCTGTATCTAGCCAGGGCACGTCTGAAGATTTTGAAGATTCGATTCCTGTATCCAGCCAGGGTAAATCTGTTGACGACTAATTCCATATTCGATTCCTATATCCAGCCAGGGCACGTCTGAAGAGTTTGAAGATTCGATTCCTGTATCTAGCCAGGGTAAATCTGTTGACGACTAATTCCAGATTCGATTCCTGTATCCAGCCAGGGCACGTCTGAAGAGTTTGAAGATTTGATTCCTGTATCCAGCCAGGGGAAATTTGTTGACGACTAATTCCAGATTCGATTCCTGTATCCAGCCAGGGCACGTCTGAAGAGTTTGAAGATTCGATTCCTGTATCCAGCCCGGGTAAATCTGTTGACGACTAATTCTAGATTCGATTCCTGTATCCAGCCAGGGCACGTCTGAAGAGTTTGAAGATTTGATACCTGTATCTAGCCAGGGCACATGTGTGAGCAACTAATTGTAGATTCGACGCCTGCATCTAGCTAGGGCATGTCTGCATGAAGAGTTTGAAGATCAACCCCTGTAACAGGCCAGGTAATTATCTTTCTTTCTCAGGTACGCAAGTTCTCGCTAAGGAATCTCTTACACGATCGACAACCTCCCGATGGCATCTATAAGCCCATCTCCACAACTACCATTACAATCTCCGAATGGCATCCATAAGCTCATTCCCGACAAGATTCTGTTACAGCTCTCGATGGAATCTATAAGCCCATCCTCCTATCCATCATCTCTCCAAATGGCATCTGTAAGCCCATTCCCTACGTCACACTGCTGATACTCTACTATGTGAGTGCAAATTTCTGGGCACTTTAGTGTTCAATCATCTTCCACCTTCGGATCACGAAAGGCACGCAAGCCCATCTACATCCTCAGTTCTAAGAAGATTGAACAGGGGAAACTGTTGTACCCCAAAATTTGCCCTCCCATATTCTTCAAGATTTGTCAAGGTCAATCTCCAGATGATTCAAAATCTCTCAAGGGTTGCACAGTCCAATTGCCTCCTAACACAGTCAAAATTAGGGTTTTGGTTCTTGCAAAGAAATTGAAGTTTTCAAGGGTCCAATCAAGTCCCATATGCCCATATGCATTTTCAAACATCTATATGTCAAGTTTCAAGACTCACAGCATCAAGTTGCACAGTCAAAAACCCTAATTGCTTCACAATCAACTGCAGGGGTAAAATGGTCATTTGACAGTCAAAAGTCAAAATTTTTGGTCAACATCTCATTTTGAAGCCACAATCATCATTTGATCAATTCTTGATCATGATTCCACAAGCATGGCTCAAAAAGTCTCAAGATGTCAAAAGTTACTATTTTAGGACAGTTGAAAAGTCAACTGCAAATTGACCAAGGCATAACTTTTTCATGGTTTATCAGAAAAATCCCATCTAAAGCTCATTTTGAAGGGGATGACATTTCCTACAACTCATCTTCACATTCCAAGTCCAAGAAATGCTCTCACAAAAAGTTATCAATTTCAACATTATAGGTCATTTTCAAAAGTCAACAAAAAGGCACTTTAAGTCAAAGACCATAACTTGAGATTGGTAAATCAAAATGACATGGGACCAAAGGCATTGGTTAGAGTACTTCAAGACCTTTCCGAAATGTCCAAGAACATGTTCATAGCTTCAAAATTGAGCATGATATGCATTGGAGAAGTTGGGAAATTTTTGGGAACTTTCAAAAGTCAACTTTGCCTAAAACACTTCATTTTTGCTAATGGGCCTCAAATTCTTTCTTGAATCTTTACCCAAAGCCTATGCACGACCCATTGAGCTCAAAATAATTTATTTTCTTATTTTTAATTAATTAATTGAATTTATATTAATATTAATTCATTTAATTGGTTTTAATTATAAGAAAATCAAAAAGATATGTTTTTTGGATCTTTTGTGAAGCAAATCAAATCAGGGCAAGCTGGCAAACTCGTTTCTCAATCAAAAAAGGAAAATCATCCATAATTGGCAAGATTTTCATTGAAAAAGATTGAAAATTACATTATTGAAAATCAAAGATTGCAAACTTAATTTCATGGACTTTTGGGCTTATTTTTAACCTAATTCTGTTCCAATACAAAGGCACAAGCTAACCCTATTCTTGGAAACACGTGAAAGCTGCCATAGAACTCCATAACAAAGTTGCAAAAATTGAGAAAAAGAGGAAAACTGATTTCCTATTTGCAGCACAATTCAAAGCTTCTCTTTGATTCAAACGTATTGCCTGAGTCTCCAGGAAGCATTTGCCATCAAAAACCAATCCTAACACGCGAAGAATCAAAGAACACGAGTCATTCGGTTTGTCTTGTTTTTCAAAATTGCATAACACGATTCATGCGTTTTTAATCTATTTTCTTGTTTGGTTTATGCTAATAGGGACCTTCTAAAGCGATTGGTATAATCCAATTGAGTTATAACTGCCTGAATCAAAATCCACCATGAACAAAATCTAGGGTTTCTGAAGCTTTCAATTAGGGCTTTAGGCATAAGGGAAAATTGGACCTTGAGACAAGCATGGTTGAATTCGTCAAGGCCAGACGAATTCAACCAGACCCTCGCGCCTTTTTTATGTGACCCATAGCTCTAATCGCTATTATTGGGACTTTTGCTTTGTGGGGGTTTAAAACCCCCGCTATCTTGTTCATATTATTGCAGGTAAACGAAGAAGAAGACGTGCGTGGCATCATGTGATTGGAGAGTTCAAATCTGGCGCGCTTTCTTTTGTTCTATACCATTAATGTTTGTTTTTTTATATAATATTTATTGTCTATTAGTTTAACAAACACGCTTGGTAGCTCAACTGGCAAAGGACGTGGCTTGCAAGTACTGGGACCTGGGTTCGATTCCCAGGTCCCCCATATAATTGTTGATATTTTTTCTCAAACGTTCACCTGCAGCATTCGTTCAATGGTCCATCATGCACCCTCACGCCTAAGCCTGCCAAGTGGCTTTAAGGTCCAATCCAATGGCCACAGAATGAAGTCCATGGTGTACCCCAGTCAAACAGCATGCACATGATTCCTGAAAGTCAATGAGGCTTGTGTTCTTGGGCCTGAATTGCTTCAATCTCACCTCCACTTTGAGCCAGACACCCCTTTGGTTTGCTTTGTTTTCTTATTTCTATTTTCTTTTATCTTATTTCTTTTAATTTGTTTTAATTATAATTAATTCAATAAATTAATTTTTTCCATAATAAAAAACAGAAAATCAAAATTGTAAATATATTTAATTATTTATTAATTTCATCACTAATTTATTTTTGTAAATAAATTCTAATAACTAATCTAGGTTAATTTAGGGTTAAAATTCAATCTTTTTCTTAATAAGTAAAAATTATATAGAATTAGGTTTTGACACTCTTTATCTTTTTCTTAATTAATTATTATTACCATCATTAATTATTATTATTTTTGTACATATAAATGTAAATTAATTAATTAGCTTAAATTAGGTTAACTTTAATATTTTCTTAATAAGTAAAATAAACTTAGATCTAGGGTTTCCTTTTAATTTCAATTTCTTTATTTTCATAAATACAAAAAAACATAAAAAACACTTTCTTTTCTTTAATTAAATAATTAATTAGGTTTTAATTTAATTTAATTTCAAGCAAAGGGTCAAAACCCTCGGACGTCCAGTTTAATTTATTCGCGTGTTATTTCTATTTGATTATTATGTAACTGCTTTCCGGATGTAATAGTAATTAGGTTTATTGCTTTTTTTACTTTCCGCATCTTTATCAAAAACGGGTCTTTGTATTTTGGCGATGTATAGACCCGCGCCTTGTAATAGCGTGGCTTTTATCTTTCCGTATTTCCTTTTCCGCACTCCTAACTGCTAAATTGCATGAAAGAATGTATGGTAATTAAAAACAACTCGTAGCTCACAATGGCCTAATCCAAGATCAATATAACATGAAAACAACACACAATGCACCTGCCACTTCTAGGGTACGCCTCACTCATTGCCTTCGAAAGTGGTCGTCAAGTATAGGACGTTTTAGCGGTCGCTCTTATGTCTAAGATCCAGTCGCCTCGAAACGGTTGCCTCGGATAAAAGGATCTAGGACATTAGGGTTACTTCTAAGGTGTCCTACCATTGCTTCGGTGACCACACTATCCCTACAATCGAATTGACCCAAACACCTCCAACGGTGGTGCTACCTACCTCTCAATGGTGGGATGGCACTACCTTAAGGACTTTTACACAGCCTAATTCCTTAGGGTAGGTAGATGACTCATGGGTACTTGCTCTCTAAACAAAAACAAACAAAAATCTTTTCACACTGACACTTTCAAAAGCTTTCAAAACAAAATTTTCAAACACTCTTGAGGACAGATACAAGAGTCACTCAGAAATCTTTCAATGAAACTTTTTCAAACCCACTCACATCTTGAAAAGCAAACATTTTGAAAACATAAGAGCAAGTACCTAAGAGCCCACGGATAACTATGGATAGAAAGGGTGCTAACACCTTCCCTTTCTATAAATCTACCTCCCGAACCGAGAAACAATCTCATAAGGAATTTTGCTGTGCTTTTGTCCTTTCCATGTTGGAGAAAATAAAAGACGGTGGCGACTCTTGCTTACCGCGATATATGCGATCCAGCTTTAAACAGTCAATTCTATTTCCACCGATCACAACAGCCTACCACTACGAGTAACCTTGGCAGGCCCGGTGATGTTACTGGCGCCGGTACTAGTATCAAACTCTTGTTTTACTCCGAGCACATAAACATCTGCCCCATAGTGCCACAGGACAGCTTTGTCAGATATATAGGGGAGGGGCCCCGGAACAGTGATGATGATAGGTGCGATCTTCTGAGCGGACATGATTTGGACAGGCTTCTTTGAGGGAGCCTTAGGAGAGTTGTTGAAAATAGTAACAATAGAAACTTCTTCAGCAGGGGTAACAGGAACGGCAGCCTTCTCGAACAAGATCTCTTTTTTATCCATCAGGTTTTGGATGCCTGACTTCAACAAAGGACAACCAGCAGGGGAAACAACACATAGATGGCAACCTTTACTACAACCCGGAAATAAACCGGCTAGCAACAGGTTCCTTTTGACAGTCAATAATGGAGTAACAATATCTTCCACAGAGGCTACATACCGGTCTTCTTCCACAGCACTCACTCCATGCTGGGGCATGGGAGCAGTCACAACATTGGGCCTCTCGGGCGCCTCAAACTGTATTTCTTTAGCATCAATAAGGCCCTGAACCTTATTCCTTAGAGCCCAACAATCATCCGTAGAATTCCCCGGGCTATCAGAGTGATAAGCGCAGCAGGCATTGGGGTTGTATTTTGGAGAGGTTGTATTCACTACCTTCGGAGCTTCCTTGATAGTTACCAGATTGGTTGACAGTAGTTGCGGCAAGATCTGAGACAAGGTCATACTAAGCCGAGTGTACTCTCTTCTGGGTCTCTCACCCCTTGGTTGGTTATATTGCCGAGGAGCGGCAGCAGGCTTTGAAATTACCACCGCGTTGACAGCTTGGCGGCGTTCCGGTTTATTCTGTTTCCTCGACCCATAAACAACACTAGATTCCTTTTTGAACGGTTTCTTTTCAGAACTTGAGGATGCACCCTTCTGTATCTTCCCCGACTTAATACCAGCTTCTATCCTCTCACCAGTCAGAATGAGGTCTGTAAACCCTACAGAAGAATTACCAATCAGGTGGTTAAAGAATGGACCAGACAGGCTCCCCAAGAACATGTCCACGAGCTCACGGTCAGTCAACATTGGCTGCACCCTGCCAGCCAGGTCTCTCCACTTTTGCGCGTACTCCTTAAAACCTTTTCCCGATCTTAGCGACATACCCTGGAGTTGGGTACGTGTAGAAGCGAGGTCGGCATTGTACTGATACTGCTTATAAAATGCAGTAGCCAAGTCCTCCCAGTTTCGAATACTGGCTCCATCTAGCTGATAGAACCACTCGAGTTGAGCCCCTGAAAGGCTATCCTGGATGAAATGGATCCATAAGTTCTTGTCTGCAGTGTAAGGTTGGATCTTCCTTACATAAGATCTGAGATGCAGCTTTGGGCAGGAAGCCCCGTTATACTTCGCAAAAGAAGGCGCCTTGAACTTGTGTGGGATCACCACCCCATAAGATAAACCTAGATCGCCAATATCCAACCTGGGCACATGCTGAATCTCCATAGCACTCAGACGATCCTCTAGTTGCTTGTACCTGTCCTCAGCGGGAGGGTACTGTTCATCATTGAAATCCGTCTCGTTGTCGGAGACCACATGACTAGGAACCCTTCCCTCTTGGGGACTGTCTTTCCCTACAGAGGAAGCAGCCTGATCAGCCTCATTTTGCAATGTATTCCAAAACCTCCGTCCAGTGTTAAACAGCACAGTCCTCTTCTTCTTCTTCTTCACCAGCAGAGCCTTCAATTCCTGTTGACCCTGGGCTAAGCTCATGACCAGCTCTTGAAATTGGGCATTCTGGGCCTGGAGGGCCTTGATAGCTTGTTCGTTGGATGATTCAGGGTTCATGATGACTACGAAAATAAACAGCGAAGAAGATTAAGCAACCTGTAGAAAGAGGTACCTGTTATGCATATGATGAATGGAATGCGTATGATTTATGTTTTCAAAGAAAATCGGGATTCAACTTTGTAAACAAAAAGGGAACACACTTCATTAGATTTAACTTTGAATTGTTCAAGAAATTGCCCTTAGGCGTTACATAAATGAAAATACTGGAAAGGAAATGAAAGCTGTAAAAGAAACATCCAAGACTCATCAGTGCTCCCATGGCCACCTCTTCTCAGAGCGAATATAGTCATTCAGGGTTCGCTTGTTCTCCAATTGCTTGGCCAACTTCTGGATTTTCTGTTCCTGTTCATTGAACCTTTCCCGATAAGAATCCCGTTCTTCCTGTAGTTGCACCCAAGATCTCTTTAATGTATCAACATCAGTGGGTATCTGAGGAGGGAGTACAGTTGGAGGAACCCCGTCTCTATCAGGAAATTCAAGAATGATAGGCCTGACAGCTTCGTATGGCATACCTAACTTCTGAGCACGGATGCGGACCCATCTGTAGTAAGATTCCATAGGTAGAGAAGTCTTCGGTCCCAACTCATGGGGGTCAACTTTGTGAATTCTGTCCCAAGCCTTGATGAACCTACGACGCAACTCGTCACTATCTACCTAAAACTCAAAACTGATGTGAGGTACCAACATCTCGTGAGGCCCTGCTCTTCTGGCTCTTCCAAACTGACGGAGAGCTAGACATGGATTATAAGAGATTCCTCCCTGAGTACCGATCAAAGGGACATTAGGATATTCTCCGCAACGATCAATAACAGCTACCTCATCCAAACCTCTGAGAGTCCAAATGATGTCATTATCAGTGAGAGACATTAACCTATGAGCCCAGCCCCTTCCTTCTTTGTTCTTCAGCACGAACTTAGGGAGGTGCGAAATAAACCACCTCACTAACAAAGGAACACAACACCACAGAGTTCCCCGTCTTCGGGCGATACGAGCATAGAGTTGTTGCAGGATATCACCCAAGAGAGTGGGTATAGGATTCCGAGACATGAAGATCCTTATGGAATTGACATTAACAAAGTTATCAGGATTTGGAAACAGAACCAGCCCATAGATTTAGAGAGCCAGAATGTCTTCGTACGCCCTGAAGTCTAAGTCATTCCAGAAACTGTTAGCTTTACCAATCAGAAACTTAGCCAAAAAGCCCTTAACTCCGCTTCTAGTCACCCAGTTATCCATTACCTCTTTGTTGGTCAAGGGAAGGGCTGCAACAATCTCCTCAAGCCTAAGAGTCTTTTCCCAACCAGTGAAGGGAGTCTGCTCCAAAACAGGGATACCAAGCAAATCAGAGAATTCTTCCAGGGTAGGGACCAGCTGGAAGTCTTGAAAGGTGAAGCAATGATATAGTGGATCATAAAACTGGGTCAGGACACTCATCAGTTGTTGGTCCCACTTATAAGTGACTAAACCAAGAAGAGAACCATGCCTCTGGATGAAGGAAGTAGTGTTTGGAATCCTGTCAACCAACTCTTTAAGCAAATCAGGTGGGTGAACAAAGTTGAGCCGGATAGTATTCCTTCGCACAGGCATCATAATGTCCTACAAAACAGAGCAAAGATGAAACCCTCTTGTCTTTGAAATGTGTCAGTCCTTATGCAGGATGCATGCAATGTTATGATGGTATGATGGTATGATGTTATGATAAAGCACACCACAAATATTCACAAAGGCAAACATGATAAGGCACACAAGTCACACAAGACAACCCTTAGAGTTTAGGCCAGCATGACGTTCAGGTACTACCCTCTTTCAGTTTCATTGGTTAAGACCTGTCCTATCAGAAGTAACTGGGTTCTAGAGGATCCCAATATCACTGACTACCCTCAATCGGTCATAACTCCAGCGTCACAATCTTTTCTTGCGGCCAGAACCATCGCGAGAGTTTAGCCTCAATGGGTGTAGCATACTGCTACTGTTCTATGGCCAAGTTGGGTCAAATTAGGGTTCTAAGGTCGGTTGGTGCTTAATGACTCCTCAGAAGACCCATATTCTCCTTGTTGCAACACAAGGGATATCGGTACAGACCAAGGTGCCACACCAACGTAGCCACTACTTCACCCGTGTCGGTCTACGCCGGACAGGTCCCTCACAGCTTATGCTACCTAAAAGGGTATCCCCAGATCCGGGTTAGGATCTATGAAACTCCGATGCAATGCCCACAAAAATTAAAGCAATCAAAGCAAGCAATTGAAAACATAAGAGTGGTCTAATCCTAAGGTACACCTCACTTTTATAGTCCCCAGCAGAGTCGCCAGTTCTGTGATCGGTGGAAATAGAACTGACTGTTTAAAGCTGGTTCGTAAAATGTCGCGGTAAGCAAGAGTCGCCACCGTCTTTTATATTCTCCAACATGGAAAGGACAAAAGCACAACAAAATTCCTTATTCGAGATGTCTCTCGGTTCGAGAGGTAGATTATAGAAAGGGAAGGTATTAGCACCCTTTTTATCCGTGGTTATCCACGGGCTCTTAGGTACTTGCTCTTATGTTTTCAAAAGATGTTTGCTTTTCAAGTGTGTGTGGGTTTTGAAAAAGTTTCGTTTGAAAAATTTCTAAGTAACTCTTGTATCTGTCCTCAAGAGTGTATGAAAAATTTGTTTTGAAAACTTTTGAAAGTGTCAGTGTGAAAAGTTGTTTTGTTTGTTTGAAAGAGCAAGTACCCATGAGAAATCTACCTACTCTAAGGAATTAGGCTGTGTAAGAGTCCTTTAAACAGTGATATCCCACTATTGAGAAGTAGGTAGCACCGTCGTTAGAGGTATTCGGGTCAATTCGATTATAAGGGACAATGTGGTCACCGAAGCAATAGTAGGACACCTTAGAAGTAACCCTAATATCCTAAATCCTTTTATCCGAGGCAACCGTTTCGAGGAAACTGGATCTTAGACAGGAGGGCGACCTCTAAAACAACCTATACTTGACGACCACGTTCGAGGCAACCGAGTGAGGCGTACCCTAGGAGTGGCATGTGCTTGTGTGTTGTTTTTCAGTTAATGTTTATCTTTGATCATGCATTTGTGAGCTACGGATTAATTTTATTTGGCATACAGTCTTGCAGGCATAATTAACAGTTAAGAGTGCGGAAAATAAAGTGCGGAAATATGAATCTACGCTATTACAAGGCGCGGGTCTATACATCGCCAAAAACAAAAAAACCCGTTTTGGAAAATAAATGCGGAAAATAAAAAGAAAGTGGTAAAACCTAATTAACTATTACATATCCGGAAACAGTTACATAAATAGAAAATAAGAATAAAGTGCGAAAAGAAATAGAATCGGGACGTCCTTAGGGTTTTGACCCTTTTTGAGAAAAGAATTTAAGTTTTGTCCTTTTTTGCAATTTAATTAAAATTAAACCTAAACCTAATTAATTAATTAAAGAAGAAAAAAATGTTTTTTATGTTTTTTATATTTTAATGAAAATAAAATAAAAGGAATTAAAAGGTTAGTAAACAAAACCCTAATTCTAAGCTAATTTTATTTATTGTAAAAAAGATTAAAATTACCTAATTAAACTAATTTAATTAATTTACATTTTATTTACAAAAATAATAATTAATAAATAAGAATAATGATAATAAGAAAATATGATTGAAAATTGTCAAACCCTAATTCTACATGATTTTTATTTATTTATGAAAAAAAGATTAAAATTGACCTAATTTAAACTAAGTTAATTAATTAGAGTTTATTTACAAAAATAATAGTTAATAGTAAAAATAATAAATAATAAAAATATTTACAATTTTTTATCTCTGAATTTATTATGAAAAATTAGTTTGCTGGTTAATAATAATAATTAATAATGATTAAAATAATTAAAAAAAAGAGAAAGAAAATAAAAAGGAAAATAAACCAGGGGGATTTGAAGGCCCAATGTGGAGGTTTGAAGAAGCAAATTGACCCAATAATGATCAGGCCTGCTTTGACTTTCTGGATAGTCTACGCTGGCTTTGACTGGAGAACATGGTGGTCAACCATCCCTGGCCTGTGGATTGAGCTTTATGGCCACTTGGCAAGCTGATTTGTGAGGTTGCATGATGGAATTCTGGACAAGCGCTGCATGAGATTGTCTAAGGAAAAATATGAAACAAATGTTTGGGGGACCTGGGAATCGAACCCAGGTCCCATTGATTGCCAGACACGTCCTCTTCCACTACACCATGATGCATGCTTTGTTATTATAATAAAGGATAAACATAATATATGGCAAACAAATATCATGCTGGAAAACAACCAAAACGCGCGCGTCATGTTTAAATGGACCAACCACCTGCTTCCACGTCTTGTCTTCTTCGCTTGGCCTGTAACAAAAACAATCAAATAGCGAGGGTTTTTAACCCCCACAAACTGCAAAATGTAAAAATAGCGATTAGCTCTGTGCGTTATATAAATAGGGCGCGAGGATTGGGTTGAGTTCGTCTGGCCTTGACGAATTCAACTATAGGTCTAAGAAGGTCCAATTTTCCCTCAATAGCAAACCCCTAATTTTGAAGCTTGGAAACCCTAGCATTCTCCAATGGCAGTTTTCGTTTTAGGGCACCATAATCAAATTAATATGTACCATTAGCTTCAGAATGATGTTAGCAATGCAAAGCAATAATTATAACATGTTAATGATGCATAAAACTTGAGTTTCGATTATGGAAAAGAATAAGAAAACTGTGATTCTGTTTGGACGTGTTCTTGAGCTTTGAGGCTTGTTTTTTATTGCAACGCGTTCCTGAATGTCCCAACAATGTATTGGAATCAAGAAAAGGGTGTGAATTGGCCTGGAAGGTTGAATTTAGTTTTCAAATTTCTTGGTTTTTTTTCAATATGGTAATGGTGTTTGCAGCAGCTTTTTCACGTGAATGAATTTAGGTTTAGCTTCAGTATTTGTATTGGAATGAATTAGGTTAAATCTTTTGTCCAAGAATCCATGGAATAATTATTTGCATCTTTGATTTCCAATCAAATATTTTTGCATCTTTTGATTAAGAAAACTTGCTAAAATTGGATGATTTTGTCTCCTTGATTGATACATGAAATCTTCAGCATGTGTTGAGTTTATTTGCATCACAAAAAGATTTGAAAACCATATCCTTTGAATTTTCCTACAATTAAAATCAATTAAATGAATTAATATTAATAAAAATTCAATTAATTAATTAAAAATAAGAAAATAAATCAATTTAAGTTCAATGGGTCGTGCATATGCTTTGGGCAATGTTTTAAGAAAGAGTTTGAGGCCCATTAGCAAAAACAAGGTGTTTTAGGCAAAGTTGACTTTTGCAAATTCCCAAAAATTTCCCAACTTCTCCAATGCATATCTTGCTCAATTTTGATCATATGAACATGTTCTTGGACATTTTGGAAAGGTCTTGAAGTCCTCTAACCAATGCCTTTGGTCCCATGTTATTTTGATTTACCAATATCAAGTTATGGGCTTTGACTTAAAATGCCTTTTTGTTGACTTTTGAAATTGACCTATAATGTAGAAATTGATAACTTTTTGTGGGAGCATTTCTTGGACTTGGAATGTGAAGATGAGTTGTAGGAAATGTCATCCCCTTCAAAATGAGAATTTGATGGGATTTTTCTGATGAACCATGAAAAGGTTATGCCTTGGTCAAGTTACAGTTGACTTTTCAGCTGTCCAAAAATGGAAACTTTTGCATCTTGATGATTTTTGAGCCATGCTTGTGGAATCATGATCAAGAATTTATCAAATGATGATTGTGGCTTCAAAATAAGATGTTGACCAAAAAATTTGACTTTTGACTGCCAAATGACCATTTTACCCCTATAGTTGATTGTGAAGCAAATGAGGCTTTTGACTGTGCAACTTGACCTTGTGAGCCTTGAAACTTGGCATATGGATGTTTGGCAATGTATATAGGCACATGGGACTTGATTGGACCGTTGAAAACCTCAACTTCCTTGCAAGAACCAAAACCCTAATTTTGACTGGCTTAAGAGGCCTTTGAATTGTGCAATCCTTGATCCATTTGAAGATTGATCTTTGACAATTTTTGAAGAATATGGGAGGGCAAATTTTGGGGTACAACAGGGTCTAACCTCCCTTGACTAATAGGGAGCACATCGACATGTTCATGGGCACTTTATCGGGTCCCTTCTTTAATTTGTTGGTTGGCTGCTCTTCTTCTGGTTTCACCGAATTGATCTTAACCGGTGAAAGAGTTGAAAGTGGCATAAAAAGTGGGAAGATCTTTGTGGCGTCTACCTCCACTTCCAATCCTATCAAGAAACCTTTTGCTGTAAAAAAGGAAGTCAATGATGTGTACGGGGCAAGGGCCCGTACCAAGAAGAATGATCATCCGTCTGTCAATACCGTCTGAATCTCCAATCCAACTCCTACTCCAAGACCATCTGCAAATCATCAACATTTTGAAACTCCAAGAAGACAATTTACAAGGTTAGGCATGTCATTGTCTCAAGCCTTACAACATTTGCTCAAGGCTAATTTAGTGACATTGCACGATCCTCCCGCCAACCCTGATACCTTGTCACCAAAGTATAATCTGAATGCTAAGTGTGCTTACCACTCGAGCAGCCCCGGGCACGAGGCTGAACAGTGCTGGGCTTTGAAGAACAAAATCCAGGATTTGATTGACAATAATACTATTGAGTTTGATCCTCCTCCAACACCGAATGTAATTAACTATCTGATGCCGAAGCATGACAAGAGTGTTAATGTTGTTGAAGATACAATTTTTGTTGCCTCTATTGAAGAATTGACTACTCCGCTGAATATAATCAAAAACAATTTGTTGAAAGCTGGGATCTTCCCTGGCTGTGTAAAAGATTGTGTGTGCTGTAGAAGACAACTAAATGGATGTGAATGGTTGAAGAAAGGCATACAACTCCTGATGGATAGTCACAAAATTCTATTTGAGAAGACTTCATTGTCCAAAAGTTTGATTAACAAATGTTAAGACCTCTCCATTATTACCATCTTAAACAAGCCTCTTAGGATCACCTCCAAAGATCCTATTAGGATTTCAAATGAATCCATTGTTTCTCCCTTAATAATTACCAATCCTGGACCAATTCCTTACTCTTCAAACAAGCAGTACCATGGAATTATGGTGCTGAAGTATTTTATCATGAGATTAAACAAGACGCTTGGATCGAAGAAAAAGAAGATGACAATGTTGATAACATAGTTGGCTCAAGCAAAGTAACTAGAACTGGGAGAATATTTTCACCCAATATCTCACCACCAGTTGTTACAAGGACGCCCATCCACATTACTACTACCAAGCCAAGTACCGATATAAGAGGGAAGGAAAAGGTTGTTGATCCTGATGTGATTGAAGTACCCTCCAAGGATGTTGTTGATGAAGAACCCTTCGCTCGTGAGATGAACGAGATCTTGAAGATAATAAAAAGAAGTGACTTCAAGATTGTGGAACAGTTGGGGCAAACCCCTTCTAAGATTTCAATGTTGTCATTGCTGCTTTGTTCCGATGCCCGTGCTCGGACATTAATCAAGTTCCTGAAAAAGGCTCATGTCCCCTATGAGACAACAACGGACCAATTTGAGAATTGCGTGGCTAGCCTGACGACTGATAATGGCTTGGGATTTTCCAATGCTGACCTAACACCGCTTGGGAATAATTACAATAAAGCTTTATATGTTTCTGTCGAGTGAAAAGGGACTACCCTAGCACATCTGCTAGTCGACACTGGTTCTTCTCTGAACATATTACCCAAGGGAGCATTAGACCATCTAGACTATGAAGGTTTAGTCTTGAAACCAAGCGATATCATTGTAAGGGCGTTTGACAGATCAAAGAGGACTGTTCATAGGGAAGTAGATCTTCCAATCAAAGTGAGCTCCCAAGTCTTCAACTCCACCTTCTATATTATGGATACTCTTCCTGCCTATTCTTGTCTGTTAGGTCGCCCGTGGATCCATAAAGTTGGGGCAATAACCTCAACTCTCCATCAGAAACTCAAATATCCAGTCAAGGGAAGAATAGACACCGCCTCTGGAGAAGAAGATTTTATGGTAAGCCACCTTAACTCATTCAAACACGTAGAGATGGATGGAGAATTCATTGAGACCCCATGTCAAGCCTTTGAATTCATGCAAACGTGATAGCTGCTACCAAATGTTCTTCTGATGAGTCTAAAGCTGTTAAGGCCACACCGAAGATGGTTTCAGTCAAGGATGCTTGTGCGGTAATTGAAGAAGGAAACTGTGATACTTGGGGCATCTCCTCGATATACCATTTAAAGCAGACAAGTTTGGTTTGGGCTTCACCGTCAAAGCTCAGAAGGAAGTGATGCGTGCTCGTGTTGGAAAGCCACCTCTCTGCATTGGAAGCCATGAAGTCAACACCGTAAGTGATTATGATGAAGAAGCTGCATTTGAAGATTGGGTGTATCCAACTACAATGGAGCTGAAGAATTGGCATGCAAAGGACTTTGTTCCCATCTCCTTCATTGAGGAGTAATCTACTTGTTATTGCTTTTATTTCAATTCAAGAACATTTTGTCTATAATATTCAAACAATGACTTTTAAGCCATGTGCCTGGCCCGGGGAACTTTGGTCCATTTGTCAAGGGTTTTATTTATGTTCATCTAATCATATCATCATTCAGTACATTAGACTCTTTTGCATTCAAATATTCGTGTTCATTGTCTTTCTTTTCTTTCAAATACATTTTCAAAAAGATAGCCATGTATCTTACATGCACACACACACATTCTTGCAGGTCCTCATCCACTCTGGATCCTATTTCCAATGACTCTAATATTGCCGACTACAACTTCGAATGTCCAATCAACCAAGCCGAAGAAGAAGGTGAGGAAGATTGTGAAATACTGGGAGAACTAGCCAGACTTCTATTACAAGAGGAAAAAGCTATTCAACCTCATGAAGAGTCAGTTGAAGTCATCAATCTGGGTACTGAGGCAGATAAGAAGGAAATCAAGATGGCGCTAACTTAGAAGACAATGTCAAGAGCAGGTTGTTTTAGATGTTGCATGATTATGTGGAAGTATTTGCTTGGTATTATGAAGATATGCCCGGTTTGGATACCGATATCGTAGTTCATTGTCTGCCGACAAAAGAAGACTACCCTCCTGTTAAACAAAAGGTTTGTCACATGAGGCCGGATATGTCTGAGAAGATCAAAGCTGAAGTAACGAAATAGTTTGATGCAGGGTTCCTAGATGTGACATCATATCCCCAATGGGTTGCCAATGTAGTGCCAGTGCCAAAGAAGGACGGGAAAGTTCGCATGTGCGTAGACTATAGGGATCTGAATAGGGCAAGCCCCAAGGATGATTTCCCTCTACCACACATTGGCGTCTTGGTTGATAACACTGCTCAGCATAAAGTCTTCTCATTCATGGATGGTTTCTCAGGCTATAATAAAATAAGGATGGCTCCCGAAGATATGGACAAGACTACTTTCGTTACACAATGGGGCACCTTTTATTACAAGGTCATGCCGTTCGGATTGAAGAATGCAGGGGAAACATATCAAAGGGCTATGGTAGCTTTGTTTCATGACATGATACATCATGAAATAGAGGTCTATATGGACGATGTGATTGCCAGATCACAAACTGAAGAAGAACATCTCGATCACTTGTACAAACTATTCAAAAGACTGAAAAAGTACAAGCTGAGGTTAAACCCTAACAGGTGCACGTTTGGAGTATGATCTGGAAAGCTTCTAGGTTTTGTTGTCAGCAATAAAGGCATTGAAGTTGATCCTGCCAAGGTAAAGGCCATCCAAGAAATTTCAGTCCCTCATTCTGAAAAGGAAGTTATAGGATTCTTGGATTGTCTCAATTACATTGCATGCTTCATATCACACTTAACTGCTACTTGTGAGCCACTCTTCAAACTCTTGAAGAAAGATCAGGTAGTTAGATGGAATGATAAGTGCCAAGCTGCTTTCGACAAGATCAAAGAGTATCTACAAGAGCCTCCTATTCTCATGCCTCCAGTTGAAGGAAGACCCTTGATCGTGTACTTGAAAGTACTAGAGAACTCTATGGGGTGTGTTTTGGGCCAACATGACGAGTCTGTCCGAAAAGAGCATGCTATTTATTACCTGAGCAAAAAGTTTACCGACTGTGAAACCAGATATTCACTGCTCGAGAAAACTTGCTGTGATCTGGCATGAGCTGCTCGCCGGCTAAGACAGTATATGTTGACTCATACCACTTTGTTGATTTCTAAAATGGACCCAATCAAGTACATTTTCGAGAAACCTTCCCTTTCCGGATGGATAGCCAGATGAAAAATGATCTTGACTGAGTACGACATTCAATATACTACTCAAAAGGCCATCAAAGGAAGTGTACTAGCTGATGATTTGGCCCATCAAGCTGTGAATGATTATCAGTCTATGAACTTCGACTTCCCTGACGAGAACATCATACTGGTAACCGATTGTAGGAAACCTGGACCGTATGACAGACCTGAACAAGGATCCCGATGGACCGTGGTATTCGATGGGGCTTCCAACGCCTTGGGTAACAGAATTGGTGTTGTGATCATCTCTCCTGAAGGTTGCCACACTCCTTTCACTACCAGACTATGCTTCGACTGCACGAACAACATGGTTGAATATGAAGCGTGCATCTTGGGTCTAAAAGCTTCTATTGACTTGAGGATCAAGAATTTGAATGTGTTTGAGCATTCCGCTCTAGTGATTAGCCAAGTAAAAGGAGATTGGGACACTAAGCACCCCAATCTCATCCCTTACAAGGAACTTGTGCTATCCCTAATCCCTTACTTCGAAGAGATCACCTTTAAGAACTTCCCTAGGGAAGAAAATCAGTTGGCTAAAGCTTTGGCAACCATGTCTTCAATGTTCAAGTTCAGATGGGACAACGAATCCCCTATGATAACAATTGAAATATTCAATGAAACCGCACATTGCTATGATCTTGACACTGACGCAGAAAAGCCATGGTACCATGAGGTGATGAGGTATCTTGAAGCGCAAGAAAATTCTTACGAAGATTTACAGCCAAATTCTTCCTAAGTAACGGGATATTGTACAAGCGCAACCATGACTCTATTCTACTCCGGTGCATGGATAAGAAGGAGGCATAGGAAATCATGGAAGACATGCACAATGGACTCTTTGGTACTCACTTAAGTGGACATACAATGGCCAAGAAGATCTTGAGAGCTGGCTACTATTGGTCAACAATGGAGGCTGATTGCCATCAACATTCAAGGACTTATCACAAATGACAAATCTATGCTGACAAGGTTCATGTGCCTCCTATCCCTCTGAACGTCATGACCGCTTCGTGGCCATTTGCAATGTGGGGAATTGATATGATTGGAGAAATCAAGTCCACCGCTTCCAACGGGTATTGCTTCATTCTTATCGTTATCGACTATTTCACCAAGTGGGTTGAAGCCGATTCTTTTGCCTCAGTCACAAAGAATGTGGTAGCCAGATTCATCAGACACAACCTCATCTTCCGTTATGGTATCCCCTAAAGGATCATCACCGACAATGGGACTAACCTCAACAATGCCATGGCTACTGAGCTTTGCATTCAGTTTAAGATCAAGCATCACAATTCTTCTCCATATAGACTGAAAATGAATGGCGCAGTTGAAGCGGCAACCAAAAATATCAAGAAGAGTGTGCAGAAAATGGTGGTAACCTATAAGGATTGGCATGAGATGTTGTTGTAGCACCCTTCGACTCAAATCTGTTGGCCTCCTTCGATTCGGGCTAGCACCAGTGAGGTCATGGCATTCGATTAGGGGCTGGCACCAGTGAGGTCTTGTCCTTCGATTGGCCTGGAAGTCAGTGTATGGCGAAGCCTTCTGGTTCTTCCTTGTTGCCCTCTTCGACTAGAGGTTGAAAGCAGTGAGGGAATGCCTTTCGAATGAGCCTGGAATCAGTGAAGGCATGCTTTTCGTCTAGGCCTGGAAACCAATCATGGTTTTCTCCTGGTTGTCTCTTTAGCTTGACCTGAAGAAAGAGGGTAGAAGCCATAAGCTTTGTTTCCTATTTCCTGTTTCCTGTTTCTTTCGTTTAAAGCATTAAATGGAAACATGGCCTGAGGCCATGCTAGTATTTGTCTTGTAAACAGTTTAATAGTTAAAGAAATTTCAGGTAAACAGAAAGCAACACGAAAGGGTTAGCTCTAAAAAATATGTTAAAAGGGTGGAAACGAAAGGAACAATGGAATGTACATGTTTCAAACGAAAGGAAAAATTACTATGCCATGAAACGAAAAGTTCAAAGGTAAGAATAACTTACCTTGCTTCAGGACTTGAATGGATGTGGTATTCGAACTTGAACTGCTACCTGGACATTTCTGGAATTCGAAGAGTAGTCACAGGGGGTTTGCTTTTGGTTCGAAGAGTTGTCACAGAAGGTTGTCTTTGGGTTTGAACAAACTTCTATGTGTGGGGTGTTCTTCAGAATCGAAAGAGGTGAGTGTTTGGGATTCTGGTTTTTTTTATTTCTCAAGTGTTGATGAACTTGAGAGTTTTGTGTTTGAGAAAATTTAGGGGATTCGTTCCTCTGGTCCAAAGATCCTTCTTTTAGCTTTGCAAAAATTCCTCTATTTATAGAGAAAAAGAATGGACATGTTTTCAATAGCCAGCCTTGCAAAATAATAAAATAATAGGTAACGTGAAAGGTACAAGTGGGGGGCCTGTTGGCAGTTGGGGTGCAGAAGATCTGACTTATGCTTCTAGCCTTGCTTTTCATTCAGAAAAAATTTAGGTTGGAAGTTGCTTTTATGATAAAAGTACTCTCTATGAAAAGAAAGAGTATGTAACCTTTAACCAAGAATAGTAGTATCTAAAAGATAAAGTTTAAAACCCTTGTATAAGCCTATGATTATGTAAAGATTTAGAAGCAACATAGCCTGGAAAATGAGATTTGGTCTTGAGTCGAATGCAAGAATGAGATCAAAGCACACATGTTCGAAGGAAGCCTTTGCCTCAGTCAAAGCTTGTGGTCGAAACAAGCTTACTCGAAGGAAGTTGATGCCCTGTCGAAGCTTGGATAGAAACAAACATATTGCTTTTTAGCGTGAGGGAAGTTCCTGGCTTCTAAATCGAAGGGTGTCCCTAAACTTGCATTCGAAGGAGGCTTTTGCTCATCTGAAGTTTGCGCACAGGCACGCAGAAGGTGAGTGCACAAACGAAGACTTGCATGTAGGAACTTGTGTCCGAACAAAGACTTTGCCTTGCATGGGGTACATGTGGCCAGTAGGTCATGGCCTTCGATTGCAAGCATGTAGGCAGCATACTTGTCCAATCGAAAGGCTTGCCCTGCATGGGACACTTGTGGCAGCAAAAAATTGATTTTCAAAGCAAGCATGCAGGAAATAAAAGACACAAACGAAGCCTGCGACAAGAAGTCACATGCTCAGGCGAAACAGGAACACTAGCAGCCATTTTGAGCAATCGAATGAGGCCAAGATTCAATCGAAGGATGCTAAATCGAAGGAGACCTGTTTTCCTCCAAATTTGTCAAAATGTTATTTTTATCTATTTTCTCCCATTTTGACAGTTTCCTTTTAATTTTGGTACTGGAAAATCCCAATGAACTTGTGCAAGCTTAAATCCTGAGAATTCTTTATGAGAAAAGCCTTGAAAATGAGAGGGCAAATTTTGGGGTGCAACAGCTGCCCCTGTTCAATCTTTTTACACCCGAAGAGTTAGATTGGTAATTTTGCCATTCGTGACTTGGAGGTGGAAGATGATTGGACACTAGAGTGCCCATAAATTTACACTCGGTGATGTGATGGTTGGGGGAATGGGCTTAGATATGCCATTTGGAGAGATGATAGAAAGTTGTTGGAGATGGGCTTAAAGATGCCATCCGAAGGTGATTGTATCTGGTCTCTGCAGGATGATGAAGGAATCTTGGATGATTACTACCTCAGCAGGATGATGAAGGAATCTTGGATAACTACAACCTCAGTAGGATGATGAAGGAATCTTGGATGACTACAATCTCAGCAGGATGATGAAAGAATCTTGGATGACTATAACCTTAGCAGGGTGATGAAGGAATCTTGGATGACTACAACCTCAGCAGGATGATGAAGGAATCTTGGATGACTACAACCTCAGCAGGATGATGAAGGAATCTTGGATGACTACAACCTCAACAGGATGATGAAGGAATCTTGGATGACTACAACCTCAGCAGGATGATGAAGGAATCTTGGATGACTACAACCTCAGTAGGATGATGAAGGAATCTTGGATGACTACAACCTCAGCAGGATGATGAAGGAATCTTGGATGACTACAACCTCAGTAGGATGATGAAGGAATCTTGGATGACTACAACTTCATCAGGATGATGAAGGAATCTTGGATGACTACAACCTCAGCAGGATGATAAAGGAATCTTGGATGACTACAACCCCAGCAGGATGATGAAGAAATCTTGGATGACTACAACCTCAGCAGGATGATAAAGGAATCTTGGATGACTACAACCTCAGCAGGATGATGAAGGAATCTTGGATGACTACAACCTCAGCAGGATGATGAAGGAATCCTGGATGACTACAACCTCAGCAGGATGATGAAGGAATCTTGGATGACTACAACCTCAGTAGGATGATGAAGGAATCTTGGATGACTACAACCTCAGCAAGATGATGAAGGAATCTTGGATGACTACAACCTCAGCAGGATTATGAAGGAATCTTGGATGACTACAACCTCATCAGGATGATGAAGGAATCTTGGATGACTACAACCTCAGTAGGATGATGAAGGAATCTTGAATGACTACAACCTCAGCAGGATGATGAAGGAATCTTGGATGACTACAACCTCAGCAGGATGATGAAGGAATCTTGGATGACTACAACCTCAGCAGGATGATGAAGGAATCTTGGATGACTACAACCTCAAAAGAATGATGACCTTTATCTGTTGACTTTTTCCTGAAAAGGTAAAATGTTAGTTGTATGCAATGTCATGATGTATGCATTGTGTAATGATGTTCTCAAAATAAATGAGATTTGTGTTATATATATTTTGTATGCATATGCTATGAATGTTATTGAGATGTAAGGGTGTCTTCAAACTTTGCTCAGAATGTTTCCACCGGGGATTCCTGTCTTTTGTTTGAGGAGAACTCCGCTGGGAGACGTTGAAAGTTCTGTATAGAGTGTTGATTCCTGCTTGGGGAAAAATAGTTCAGGAGTCTTAGTCGTCAGTTGCTCTACTGGGGAGTCGAAGTTGAACTGATATTTGGTCGGGTCCGGGTTTCACAATAACTTGTTGGGGATTGTATAGTAGTCTACTAGGGAAGAGGAGTTGTGGTCCTTTGATTTGTAGTAGTCAAAGAGGCAAACTCAAACTGGGGAATCTGTAGTTTGTTGGGGAAATAAACCCTGTTTCCGGTGTGCTAGAGAGGTGACGACTTCGTTGGGGGAAAGTCCTCGAGGATTCTTGAGGTTGTCTGAGCTGGGGAAAGGTTTTCAGAGATTAAACTCTTGTTGGGAAATCATCCTATGAGAATGAATTTGGGGAGACTTGGCATTGCCCCTAGCAGCCAATGTTTGTGGTATTGCCAAAAATGTTTGATTGTACATAACTCTTTGCTGAGATTGACGTTCAATGCCCCAAGTGATGGAAATGGAGACTTTCCCCTGGTTACTCTACAATTATTGTGAGATTTCTAGGAATCTTGACTGGACTGCCCCAAGTGTGTTGGATAGTGACATGTCATGTCCCCTTGTTGATAGGAGATTTTTTAATGGAAGTGTCATCCCACTTGAATTGATTTTGTTCACTGAGAGAGCTTTCGTTCATTGGATATTCATTGTGTGAATTTCTCCGCTGTCAAACAAATAGCCATATGCAAACAGTGATATTCAAGTAATGCAAAGTTTATGTTTCTCTTGAAATTTTGAAAATGCGTTTTAGCGAGTAAAGAAATTTTGTAAGAAAAATTCAAACTCAAGATTTAGAGTAAAGCCTTACAGGAGTCAGGATACCTTTTGTAACAGTATGCTTTCGAACTAACCCAAGCTTCAATTAGGACTTTTGAAGGGTTGTAACGTGGCTTGTTTCACGGTTTAAGAAACAAAGGATAAAGGCTCAAATGTATTTGTACCCACCCGTTCTTCATGATGTTCTTCAGTCCTAAGCTCAGTTAATTGTACGTTTGAACTCCAATTGAGTCTGGAGTGACGTTTTGGTGATGGTTCAGACAAGTTAAGTTTATTGGAAGGCAGTCATTTTTTTCATTTTGTTGAGGATTTGTAATGACCTCTTTCTTTTGAATTATTATCCCTGATTTTTGCCTGACTGTTCTTGTTTTGAGATTACAGACAGCGGGATGCCCCAGTTTTCTTAAGTCTCCTTTGTAGGTTTTGACTTAGTGGGATTTTCTCTTGAGAGCTAATGACTGCCTATTTGTTAGGGGACCATCACTGTCTTTTGATTTCAGAGGAATTTTTCTAATGTCATTCGTTGTATTACGAGATGAGAGTTTGCGATTTGAACGCGCATTTGAATTAACTGAGAGACTACCGTGCCCCAGGTTTTGTTTAAAGGTTTCAATTTGTGTTAAAACAGAAAACTTCTACTTCTTTGGCTCGAAGGGGTTGACTAGGGATTATCTTCCTTATAACTCCAGTGTTTAGGATTTGAAAGAACGCATGTACATCGTCAGCAAGGTTTATCCAAAAGCATACTGTATGAGATTATGGCATTGTTTTTGTCATCCTCCCTCTAAAGGCTTGTAACTTTTAGCAAGAGTTGAATTTCATAAAGAGAGTGAAAATCATAGTTTAAATGTAATGAAAATGAGTGGATCAAATAAAGACAAACATATGCAATGCATTAATGAAAACAGAGTTTGACATTAATAGATAATTGTTTGAATAACAAAAGAGATTACAACTTGAAAATTCAAATGAACAAAAGCTTTCAATGATTCGTCATAGGAGCAATGATTATGTTTGGAGTCTCCGGAGAGTCAAACTTGATCTCCTTGGCATCAATCATGTCTTGGACCTTGTTTTTCAGAGCCCAAAAGTTGTTTGTGTCATGCCCTGGGCTACCAAAATGATAAGCACATCTTGCATTCGGGTTGTAGTTAGGAGAGGAAGTCTTAGGGTTTGGATGAGGAGCCTTTAACGTAATCAGCTCTGCCTTCAACATATGTTGTAGCACTTGATCCAGTGACATGTTGATCTTAGTGTATTGTCTTTTAGGCGCGACCTCCTTACGCTGATGCCCTTGTTGTTGTTGGCGAGGTTGCTGTTGGGATCGCGACGTGGCAGCAAATTGGGAAGGTCTTCCGTCTTCTTGTCTCATGGGAGGCTGAGTAGTGACTTGATTTCCAATCCTGATTGTTTGCCCCATACGGTTGCAACCGTCTTAACAAAGTTAGTTAGCAAGAACTTTCAGCTCTTCTTGTCCTTGAGTTAGATTTTGCATAAGAGCCATCTGGCCCACCAGCTATCCCATCATTTGGACCCTCATTATAGCTATTTCAGTTTGTAGCCTTTCCAACTGGTCATCTCTGCCGTCCCCGGGATTTCCCAGGATCATGCCCCTAGTGAGGAGCGCCTTGACCTCTTCTTGTCCCTTGGATAGGTTCAAGAACATCTCTTGAAGTTGAGTGTTTTGAGCCTGGATGTTCTTGATAGTCTGCTCTAGAGCCATCTCTACTGAAATAAACAGTAGGAAGATAAGGAAACCTGTACGGGAGAAACCTGTCATGATATGATGCATGATATGTGGATGCATGTTTTCAAGGATCTCGCAGGTAAACAAGAAATTGTTAGAAGTTTGAACTTTGACCAACATCTTTGATTGGAGAACTTTGTATCGGTGGATGTCCTTCCAAAAGAGTCAAGCTCACCATGTCAAGTGGGTCATATCCCATGACTCAAGTTTGTTGTACTTGATCTTTGACGGCGTTTGGTCAGAGGAAAATAAATTATCTTGCCCCTTGATAGACATCTAGTTCATTGTGAACCTGCATCAAAGACCCTCGAGATCCTTGAAATGGTTATTGAAAATGCTATGGTATGATGTTATGATGTTATGCACAAGTATGCGAAGTAAACAAGCTTACACAAATAATCATGTACACACAAAGCAGACAAATCCTTAGGTTTAGGCTTGCGTGGGGTTTTATAGGTAAATACCCTCTTGAAGTTTAGTTGGCTTAAACCTGTCCTAGCAATAGTAACCGGGTTCTAAGGAGCTCAATATCACCGGATTGTTTCCTTAGTCATTGTCTCAAGCCTCTTTAATGGCGACCGAAATATCCCAAGAAACCAAACCTCAATGAGTGTAGTATCGAGTATCTACCAACTTCAGACTGCACCAAAGCCAATCATCTCACTACATCCTAAAAGGCCAAGTTGGTCAAGTAAAGGGTTCTAGAAGTTCATTAGTGCTTCATGACATCACTCAACGGCCCTGTATTCTCTTTGATTAACTCAAAGGCTACCGGTACCCACAAATATGTCACACTAACATAGCTATTTCTTAGACCATGTCGGTATACCCCGCACAATTTCCACAATGTATTGTTATTTACCTATAATGTTTCCCAAATCCGGGTGGAGGATTCAAACCCAAACAAAGAACCAAAATGTAAAGCAAACAAGTCAAACAATGTAAGTAAATAAATATGATCTAGCCCTAAGGTAACCCCACTTTCATTTGAATTTCCCCAGCAGAGTCGCCAGTTCTGTGATACGGTGGGAGAACTGACTTGAGGGTTTTGCATTTTATCGCAAATGTTGCGGTTAGCAAGAGTCGCCACCGACTTTTCTTTTATCCAAAAGGAAAGGTGAAAAAGCACAGGAAAGACCTTTGAGATGTTTTTGAGTTCGGGGGGTAGATTATGAAAAGGGAAGGTATTAGCACCCTTTTCATCCATGGTTTTCCATGGGCTCTTAGTTACTTGCTAGTCACTTGCTTTTGTTTGAATGTGTGCTTGTGGTGTGGGTTTTGAAAGTATTTTTGAAAATGGAACTTCGTAATGGTTCTCGTTTCTATAAGAACGCCTACAAAGTGTTTGTTTCGAAAATAGTTCAAAGGTGTGTTTGTGAGATGTGTTTTTGAAAGTATTTTTAAAATGGAACTTCGTAATGGTTCTCATTTCTATAAGAACGCCTACAAAGTGTTTGTTTCGAAAATAGTTCAAAGGTGAGAGTGTGGGTGTAAAAACGTTTTTGTTGTGAGCAAGCGAGTAACTAAGAGTGAACCTACCTACTCAAAAGGTCTTAGATGTTCTTTTCCTCCTCCTTTAGATGTTGCTATCTCACCATTGATTTGGTAAGAAGCCCCATCGTTGGATGTGAAGGGACGGGCGTTGGGAAGTTTTGTATAGTCATAGAAGGCAACATATGGGACGTTTTAGCAATGTCGTTTTAGGGACTAGATCGTTTACCGAAGGAAACATCGAGGGTCATTGAGGGACTACGATCTTTTATCGAGGGTCTTTTGCTAAAACACCCATGTTCGAGGGACATGACTATTTTCCGATAGGCAACAAGTGGAATTACCCTAAGGGTGTAAGTGTGCAAATGTGTTTTATTTACATGCATTTTGTCTTGATTAGGGGTTGTCTACTTGTTGTTTTTATCTTTCCATACACACCTAATTACTAGCATTTGTATAAAACAACAAAAATGCAGGAAATAAATATCCTACCCTATTACAACCATATTGAAAGGCAAGAAAATGTTAAGGCAAAAAACAAAATAAAAGAAAGGAAAATGACCTCTTCGACCCAGGCTGTAGCACCCTTCGACTCAAATCTGTTGGCCTCCTTCGATTGGGGCTAGCACTAGTGAGGTCATGGCCTTCGATTAGGGGCTGGCACCAGTGAGGTCCTGTCCTTCGATTGGCTTGGAAGTCAGTGTATGGCGAAGCCTTCTGGTTCTTCCTTGTTGCCTTCTTCGATTGGAGGTTGAAAGCAGTGAAGGAATGCCTTTCGACTGAGCCTGGAATCAGTGAAGGCATGCTTTTCGTTTGGGCCTGGAAACCAATCATGGTTTTCCTCCTGGTTGTCTCTTTAGCTTGACCTGGAGAAAGAGGGTAGAAGCCATAAGCTTTTTTTCCTATTTCCTGTTTCCTGTTTCTTTCGTTTAAAGCATTAAATGGCAACATGGCCTGAGGCCATGCTAGTATTTGTCTTGTAAACAGTTTAATAGTTAAAGAAATTTCAGGTAAACAGAAAGCAACACGAAAGGGTTAGCTCTGAAAAATATGTTAAAAGGGTGGAAACGAAAGGAACAATGGAATGTACATGTTTCAAACGAAAGGAAAAATTACTATGCCATGAAACGAAAAGTTCAAAGGTAAGAATAACTTCCCTTGCTTCAGGACTTGAATGGATGTGGGATTCGAACTTGAACTGCTACCTGGACATTTCTGGAATTCGAAGAGTAGTCACAAGGGGTTTGCTTTTGGTTCGAAGAGTTGTCACAGAAGGTTGTCTTTGGGTTTGAACAAACTTTTATGTGTGGGGTGTTCTTCAGAATCGAAAGAGGTGAGTGTTTGGGATTCTGTTTTTTTTTTATTTCTCAAGTGTTGATGAACTTGAGAGTTTTGTGTTTGAGAAAATTTAGGGGATTCGTTCCTCTGGTCCAAAGATCCTTCTTTTAGCTTTGCAAAAATTCCTCTATTTATAGAGAAAAAGAATGGACATGTTTTCAATAGCCAGCCTTGCAAAATAATAAAATAATACGTAACATGAAAGGTACACGTGGGGGGCCTGTTGGCAGTTGGGGTGCAGAAGATGTGACTTATGCTTCTAGCCTTGCTTTTCATTCAGACAAAATTCAGTTTGGAAGTTGCTTTTATGATAAAAGTACTATCTATGAAAAGAAAGAGTATGTAACCTTTAACCGAGAATAGTAGTATCTAAAAGATAAAGTTTAAAACCCTTGTACAAGCCTATGATTATGTAAAGATTTAGAAGCAACATAGCCTGGAAAATGAGATTTGGTCTTGAGTCGAATGCAAGAATGAGATCAAAGCACACATGTTCGAAGGAAGCCTTTGCCTCAGTCAAAGCTTGTGGTCGAAACAAGCTTACTCGAAGGAAGTTGATGCCCTGTCGAAGCTTGGATAGAAACAAACATATTGCCTTTTAGCGTGAGGGAAGTTCCTGGCTTCTAAATCGAAGGGTGTCCTTAAACTTGCATTTGAAGGAGGCTTTTTCTCATCTGAAGTTTGCACACAGGCACGCAGAAGGTGAGTGCACAAACGAAGACTTGCATGTAGGAACTTGTGTCCGAACAAAGACTTTGCCTTGCATGGGGTACATGTGGCCAGTAGGTCATGGCCTTCGATTGCAAGCATGCAGGAAGCATACTTGTCCAATCGAAAGGCTTGCCCTGCATGGGACACTTGTGGCAGCAAAAAATTGATTTTTAAAGCAAGCATGCAGGAAACAAAAGACACAAACGAAGCCTGCGACAAGAAGTCACATGCTCATGCGAAACAGACACGCTAGCAGCCATTTTGAGCAATCGAAGGAGGCCAAGAGTCAATCGAAGGGTGCTAAATCGAAGGAGACCTATTTTCCTCCAAATTTGTCAAAATGTTATTTTTATCTATTTTCTCCCTTTTTGACAGTTTCCTTTTAATTTTGGTACTGGAAAATCCCAATGCACTTGTGCAAGCTTAAATCCTGAGAATTCTTTATGAGAAAAGCCTTGAAAAATGAGAGGGCAAATTTTAGGGTGCAACAGCAGGTTTAAGCGAAGACGAGTGGATTCAAACGAGATTGGATCAGTTGAACTTGATTGATGAAAAGCGAGTGGCTGTTGTTTGTCATGGTCAGACGTACCAAAAACGAATGATCAAGGCTTTCAACAAAAATATAAAGCCTCGAGTATATCAAACTGGCTACTTGGTGATAAAACGCGTAATTTTTCCACAAGGCGACCACAGAGGCAAATGGACCCCCACCTATGAAGGGCCATTTGTTTTCAAGAGAGTGTTCTCTAGAGGTGCCATGATGTTGACTACCATGGATGGTGATGATTTCCCACATCCTGTGAATGTGGACATAGTTAAAAAATACTACGCATAAGAGGCCCGCTAGGTTAACACACCTAAGAAAAATATGGGCATCCCGACAAACCAAAAGGTTTGGGCAAAAATTAGGGATATATGCAAAAGATTATACACCCGGCAGGTTGAAAACCCGAAAGGGCGACTGGGAAAAAATGGATATCCTGGTGGGCTGAAACCCCGAAAGGGCGGTCCAGGCAAAGTTAAGGATTGAAAGCGTATGGCTATGTCCCGTGGAATCACCACAGTCAACTTTATCACCAAGGTCCGAGTTCAAACGGTCCAAGATCAATCCAATCAACTTTTATCAACGGCAAGAGGAATTCAAAGACATTGGGGCAATAGTAGAATTGGAAGGAGATGAGATCATTTCACATGGCTATTTGTTTTTATTTTCAATTTTGTTTTCCTTTTGACAATTTCCTCTTACTAAGATCTCCGTCTCTTTGTACAAAAACGCCTATTCATGGGAAAAATATCAATACAAATATACTTTGAAGTGCAAACTTCTTGTCTTTGTTTTGAATGAAAACTTGTCCAATGACTAAAATTGAATGAACATGTGCATATGAACATAATTAAAACTGTTTGACATATATGACCTAAGCAGTAACAAGCACCTCTTTAATGAATATGGAATACCCCCACAGAGTCATTTCATCAACATCCTCCTCAACAAGGTTACTCACAAAGTCTCTTTGCATAGGATAATCTTCAACTAGAGTCTCAATCTCTCGATAGCTCTCTCTCCAGCTAAATTGAATCTTACAAGTAGAGGCTTTGTGGATCTCTTCCTAAAAAGAATTCACCTCTTCAACAGTTTATCAACCAAAGTTTATTTCCCCAACAAGGTTTATTTCCCCAACAAACAACGAGTAGCATAACTCCCCAACCGAGTACAAAGTTCCCCAGCTTTGGTCTATCTTCTCCAGCTGAGCCTGTTACCCCCAGCTGAGTATACCTCCCCTACTGAGTCTGTCCTCCCCGACTGAGTCTACAATCTCCAGCTTGAGTTTGGCTTTCATATTATTACAAATCATAGGGCCACAACCCCTGATCCCCAGTAAAATCGTCAACAAAACCTTTACTATCTCCAAAAGTTACTATGAAGCCTGGACCCGACCAGATATTAGTACAAATTTCAAATTACTATGAAGCCTGGAACAAACCGGACGATAGTCAACTTCTCAAGTCACTGTAAAGCCTGGACCCAACCAGATAATAGTTTAACTTCATCAATTGCTGAAACCTGTACCCGACCAGATAATAGTTTGAGTTTCTGAAACCTAGACCCGACCAGATAACAGTTAAACTCAATTTTAAGTTACTAAAGCCTGGACCCGAGCAGATAATAGTTTAACTCTTCAAAATATAGAAGAATCTGGACTCAACCAGACTAAGGTTTAACTTCTTTTCCCCAGTAGAGTTTGCCTCTACCCCAATAAGTTACTGTGAAGCCTGGATCCGACCAGATAGCAATTACCCTCATAAATTCGTTGTGAAAACTGGAACCCGACCAAATAATAACTAAATCCCCAAACAGTTTATTGTGAAGCCTAGACCCAACCAGATAACAATTAACCTAATCAACCTCAGAAATATGCAAAGCCTGGACCCGACCATATGTCAGTTTTCAAACAAGTTATTGTGAAACCTGGAGCCTGACTAGATAACAATTAACTACGATCCCCAGAGAGAAACTGAAGCCTAGACTCGACCAGATAATAGTACAACTTTCCAAAAACCATGAAATTTGGGCCCGACCAGATGGTAGTTACCACTTCAAGTTACTGTAAATCCTGGATCCGACCAGATAACAGTTAACTTCCTTATCCCCAGCAAGTTGTTGTTGTGAAACCTGGATCTGATCAGATAATAATTCAATTTCAAGAAATTTTCTGCAAAGCCTAGAATCCGACCAGATAACAATTAATTTATCTCTTCCCCAATAAGTTACTGTGAAGCCTGGATTCGACCAGATAGAAGTTAACTACTTTATCCTCAGTAAATTGTGAAGCTTGGATCCGACCAGATAACAGCTGACATTCAAGAGATGTTCCCCAGCAGAAGCATCCTTTCAACAAAATTTGAAGATATGTATATTCTTCATCCCCAACGGTAATCCGGGAGTCAACTTCCCAAAACTCCTCAGCAACAGTCATGGATTTATTTTCCCGGACAAAGACATACATCTCACATTCATACATCATAGCATGCACATATAAGATGCATTTAGCATAATACCTCCTCTAGTGAACATCCTGCATATATCTGCATTTTACTAACTCTTTTTCTCACAGGTAAAACATCAAGTTTTTAGAATGAATAGACCAAAGATTTATGTTGATACCTCCTCCAATTTTTAGCACCATTCCTCCAAATGGAATCTATAAGCCCATTCACAATTCATCTTCGAGTGAAAATTTCTGGGCACTCTAGTGTTCAATCATCTTTCACCTTCAAGTCACGAATGGCGGATCCGTCAATCTAACTCTTCAAGTTTAAGAAGATTGAACAGGGGCATATGTTGTACCCCAAAATTTGCCCTCTCATTTATCAAGTAATTTCTCACAAGATCTCCTTTGGCTCAAGACTGCACTAGGGTTGATCAGCTCAAGACACCTCCTCAAGCACTGATGACTGAAAATTAGGGTTTGAGATTGCACAAGGGAAAATGAACTTTTAATGTCTCATATAACCTTCATGGATCATTATGGACCTTCAAGATTTCTCATGTCAAGTTTCAAGCCTTGGATCACATTTTTGCTCAGTCAATTGATCAGTTGACCTAAAAATCAACTGTATTGGAAAAAAAGTTAATTGTGGCTAATTTACAGTCAAAATTCATAAATTTTTATCCATTTTAACATTATGAACTCATATATGTCATTTGATCAAGTTTGGAACATAATTCCTCAAGAAATTTGAGAAGATCGTCAAAAGGGCAAAATGGTCAAAATTAGGATTTTGACTGAGAAAGGGAAATTTCTGATTTTTTTTGTTACCTAGAAAATGATTTATTGGTTTAAGTTATGATCTCAAGGACTCAAATGCATCATTTTGACTTAATTATATGGCTCAAAACATTCCTCAAGTCCAATTGGTTGACAGATGAATTTTCAGTCAACTGATCAAAAATCAACTGTACACTGAAAAGTCAAACTTTGACTTTTTGGTCAAAATCAAGTGTCAAGGATCACAATTCATAAAAACATTTCAAAACATGAAACTTGTTCATCAAGAAATCAAAAAGTCAAGATTTTATTTTGAAAAGTCAAAATTTCTAAACTTAGAAATTTTTCTAAGTGTTGGAAATTTCATATTTTCTCACAACTTTGAGTAAATTTCTCACCATGATGCAAGATGATTCAAAGGAAACTTTCAACATGAAAGTTGTAGATCTAAATGAGATATAAAACATTGTAGAACACAACTTATCCTATAAATTCATGGATTTCAAGTTATGATTTTGTGAATACATGTTCATGAAACTTGGAAACTTAGTGAAATTTTGCCCTAGTTTAGGCAGGATTTTGACCTAACTTCATGGAAATTTTTCACATAGTTACAAGGGTAATTTTAAAAAGTGATCAACATATAGGTTGTAGAGGATGTTACAAGATTTCCAAAATGTCCAATAACTCATTAAGATCATGCTTGATCAAAGAGAATCGAAGACAAGAAGTTGGACATTCATCCTTGAATTAAAGGAAATTTCCATGATGAACAAGAATTCAAATCTAAGCCTAGGCTGCATAATATTTGCTTTGCAGGCCTCAAACTTGTTTGGCACTCCATAATTAAATATTTGCATAACTGTTAGAAGCTTTAATCCAAGCATTCAATGCATTTCCCATGCTTAATACCATTTTAGGAAGAAAGGCAACATTGCCATTTTGGAAAAGTGGCTTTTATGCACAAAGTCAATTATTGAGCTTTGCACTTGTTTTCTTCTGATCACACACAATCTAAAATTTAAGATAAACTTGTAAAAATCCTATAAAAACTCAGGCCATGCTTGTACTTTGCCTTGAAACTATATTTCCATTTTTCTTCAAAATCAAGTAAGATAGCCATAAGTCTATATCTTGTGCTTCTGACCCTCCCAAGTGCTACAATCTTTTCCATACATATGCACAAGTTATTTGCAAGCTAACACACGAATACACAAGCTCTCAAACTCCCCCAAAGTCATATTTTAATAGCAGACCTCCATTGTTGCATATTCTGGCCAGAAATCCCAAAATCAAAAACCACTCGTGCGTTTTTTGGCCTTTTGCTTCCAAAAGCTTCCAAGCATCATACATAAGCCATCCTTGTCTTTGTTACACGGATGTAACATCATCTTCATCAAATTCCTAGTTCAAAAACAGAGCATTGCAGTTAGACTTCTCTAGACCATTCCAGCCACTTTCAGTTCAAGCCAGCCATTGCATTAGCTTCCTAGAGGTTCAAGGAAGCTAACCTGATCATCACCATCACTTGAAACAAGCACAAACTCATTTCACGATTTCCAGTTTTGAGGTATTTTTCTTGAACTTCTATCTCATTATTTAGGCATTGTTAGGCTTGCATTTGTGAAGATAGAATGTAGATATCATTGCCCTGAAACTATACATGTCCATAGATTTCATTTATGTTTCTTGAGCATGGAGAATTTTGAGTTTGAACTTGCTGAAACGTTTAGGTCAGAATTTGGTACTTTCATAAATTCATCCTTATCTTTGAATGTTAGCTTAAATTAGTTACATGGTTGGATTCGTGGTGGAAAAATTCACAAGTTTAATGTTTACATTTTTGAAAATGGTTGAGAATGAGCAAGTTACAGATCCTTTGGCTGGAGTTTGAAGATGAAGTACAATCAGGGCAAATCATGTATCATATATTTATTATTTTGTTTAAGTTAATGGATGTATCACCATCCCAGTGGTTAAAGCACGTGCTTGTCACCCCTTGGACTTGGGTTCAAGCCCCAGCGTCCATTTTGCCATTATTTTGCATATTTTCTATTTTTTTCTCTCTTTTTTGTTTGCAACAGGTGTTGGGCCTCCTCCTCCTTAGGCCTTTATTTTTGATGATTTTTCCCCCTGATTATGTTTCATACCCCCTGGCCCATTATTTCTTTATTTTATTTTATTTTTATTTTAGTTTATTTTACTTTCATATTTTTATTTTATTATTTTCATTACTAATATTATTTTTTTATTAATAATGAAAAAATCCAAAAATATTTATTTTATTATTTTTACACTCATATTTTATTTTTCTATATAAAAAAAAACTAAAAAAGAACAAAAACAATTTTCTTAACAAATTAATTTCTTTTTTTTTAAATTAATATTTAGATAATTAGGTCTAATTATTATATTATATTATTTTCTTGTAAATTAACATTAATTTAGAATTTAGGTTTATTTTAATTAAATAATTTTTATATTATTCTTAAAACCTTTTCATAACAAACCCTAAAATATCTTTTTTACTTAATTTCTTTTCTTAATTAGTTTAAGTTAATTTTATTTCATGTTCATTAATTATTTTCTTAATTAGGTCAAGATTAAAACCCTTTATAAAATTAAATAAAAATCATTTCTTTTTCAATTTTGCATTCTTGCATTTTTATCTTCAATTTTGTACAATATTCAATATGGTTGTAATAATTAATTAGATTTAATTTTCTTGCAAAATCCCCATTTGTAAATTTGTAAACCCCCTCCCCTAATGATGTAATAGCTTAGTATTTTAATATTCCGCAATTTAATGCTTTATATATAAATGCTAGTAAATTAGGATTTGTATGGAAAGATGAAACCAACAAGTTAGCAAACCCTAATTTAAGACAAAACAATGCATGTAAATCAACACACTTGCACACTTACACCCTTAGGGTAAATCCACTTTGTTGCCTTATAAAAATGGCCATGTTATGCATGTGGAATATCTTAGCAAAAGCAATAAAAAAAATACAAGATCATAGTCCCTCGATGATGCTATCTATGTTGCCTTTCAAAATGATCTTAGTCCCTCAAAGAAAAATGCTAAGATATCTCACAACATTGCTATCATGGCTATACGATGACCCACACCCGTCCCTTTACATCCAAATATAAGGCTTCTTACCAAATCAATGGTAAGATAGCAATATCAAAGGAAAGGAAAAAATGAACAGACTTTTGAGTAGGTATATTGTTCCTAGTTACTTGCTCATTTTCAGATCAAACATCCTTTCTATTTTCAAAACAAACACCAACACTTTCAAAAACATTTTCAAAACATTTTACAAACATGAAACATTTTCAAAAGATCAACACTTTGTATACGTTCTTACGAACGAGAACTATTACAAAGTTTTCCTAAACAATGGCGCCTTTTCAAAATACTTTCTAAAACCACATAAAACACATTTTCAAACAAAAGCAAGTGATCTAGCAAGAAACTAAGAGCCCGTAGATAACTATGGATGAAAAGGGTGTTAATACCTTTCCTTTTCATAATCTACCCCCTGAACTCAAGAAATAATCTCAAAGGTCTTTCCTATTCTTTTCAGCCTTTCCTTTTGGATAAAAGAAAAATCGGTAGCGACTCTTACTAACCGCAACATTTGTGATAAAACGTAAAACACCCAAGTCAGTTCTCCCACCGTATCACAGAAGTCAAAGTATACTATGAGCAGCTATCATGATTTTTTCCACAGTGGAGGCTGCCTCCATCCAACTATTTTTGGAGTTAATGCTATTGAGTAGGATGAAGAAGATCAGGAAATGCCGAATCATGTGACGCCTGGAGTCAGAATCCAGAACTGGGTCAATTATGATGTTCCCTCTTGTATCCATGTCTCAAAGTAATTTGTTTTTGTTTATCTTTGCAAAAAGCTTTTATTCTTCCCAAGATGAAAGATAATATTGTATGGGCTCATCTGCTTGCTTTGATCATTAAAACCATAAATAAAAATTGTCTTAGATTCTCAAAATTGTGTCTTTTATTTTTCCTGCTTTTTCATGGAAAATGGTAATAATAAAAAACCTTTTGAGTAAAATAATAATTGAAAATAAATCTGCATAATCACTTGATATATGTGTCAGTTTCTAAAAGCAATCACAAATCACATGTGCAGATTAATTAATAAACCAATTGAATACAATGACCCTACACCCTATCCCAACTTCGAATATCCTGTGTTTGAGACGGAAGAAGAAGAATATGATGAGATTCCATAAGAGGTTTCATGGTGTCTCGAGCACGAGGAAAATGCCATTCAGCCGTATAAAGAGTCATTGGAAACAATCAATTTGGGTTCAGAAGAAGAGCCAAAGGAAGTCAAGATTGGAGCATCGTTGCATCCTGGTGTGAAAAACAGGTTGACTGAACTATTGAAAGAGTATGTGGACATATTTGCTTGGTCTTACCAAGATATACCAGATCTAGATACTGATATTATGGAACATCATTTGCCTTTGAAACCAGAGTACCCGCCCGTCAAACAGAAGTTGAGAAGAACTTACCCTGATATGGTAGTAAAAATCAAAGAAGAAGTCTTAAAGCGGATAAATGTTGGTTTTCTTGTGACATCAGTGTATCCTCAATGGATAGCCAACATTGTGCCCATAACAAAGAAAGATGGAAAAGTTTGCATGTGCATAAATTACAGAGATCTAAATAAAGCTAGTCTGAAGGATGATTTCCCATTGTCACACATTGATATGTTGGTTGATAGCACAACAAAATTTAAAGTATTCTCGTTCATGGATAGATTTTCCGGATATAATCAAATAAGAATGGCTCTTGAGGACATGGAAAAAATAACGTTTATCGCACCCTGAGGAACATTATGTTAGAGTGATACCCTTCGGGTTGAAGAACGCTGGTGCAATGTACCAGAGGGCTATGACAACCCTATTACATGATCTTATGCACAAGGAAATTGAGGTATATGTTGACGACATGATTGCCAAATCACAAACGGAAGAAGGGCATGTGGATGATTTGTTGAAGTTATTCCAGCGTTTGAGGAAGTATTGTCTCTTCTTGAATCCAAATAAATGCACCTTCGGTGTCTGATCAGGGAAGTTGTTTGGTTTTATTGTCAGCCAGAAAGGGATTGAAGTTGACCCAGATAAGGTCAAAGTGATCCAAGAAATGCCTGCGCCAAGGACTGAGAAGCAAGTTAGAGGCTTCCTTGGGCGTCTGAATTATATTTCCAGATTCATATCCTACATCACCGCAACATGTGAACCGATCTTTAAGTTGCTAAAGAAATATCAGGGTTGTGTGTGGAAAAAGAATTTCCATACGGCATTTGAAAGTATCAAAGAATATTTGCTTGAACCTCCTATCTTGCTCCCTTCCGTTGAAGGAAGACCATTGATTATGTATCTAACAGTGTTGGGTAGTTCTATGGGTTGTATTTTGGGACAAGAAGATGAAACAGGAAAGAAAGAATATGTCATATACTATCTTAGTAATAAATTTACTGATTGTGAGTCACGATATTCTATGTTGGAGAAGACATGTTGTGATCTGGCCTGGGAAGAAAAGCGGTTACGACAATATATGTTGAATAATACTACTTGGTTGATTTCCAAAATGGATCCAATTAAGTATATTTTTGAAAAGCCTGCTCTCACTAGAAGAATTTCCCGCTGGAAAATGTTATTGTCTGAATAACACATTGAGTACCACACTGAGAAGGCCATAAAAAGCTGTGTGCTGGCAGATTATCTTACTCACCAACCGGTAGATGACTATCAATCCGTAAAATTTGACTTTCCCAATGAGGATGTGATGTTCTTGAAAGAAAAAGATTGTGATGAACATTTGCCTGGGGAAGGTCCAGATTCTGAATCTCGCTGGGGCATGATATTTGATGGAGTAGTCAATGCTTACGGAAAAGGAATTGGTGCGGTGATCATCACTCTGCATGGATCACACGTTCCTTTTACTGCAAGGCTGACATTTGATTGTACTAATAATATGGCAGAGTATGAGGCTTGCATTATGGGCCTCGAGGAGGCCATTGATCTTAGAATCAAGCTTCTAGATGTGTATGGTGATTCAGCTTTAGTTGTTAATCAGATTAAAGGAGAGTGGGATACTTGTCACCCTGGCTTAATCCCTTACAAAGATTATGCTAGAAGACTGTTACCCTTCTTTAACAAAGTTCAATTCCATCATATTCCAAGAGATGAAAATCAGATGGCGTACGCTTTTCAATCTCTGGCTTCTATGTATCAGGTTAATACTTGGAATGATGTGCCTCGTATTACATTACGACATTTGGATAGACCGGATCACGTGTTTACAACAGAGGATGTGGTAGATAAAAAACCTTAGTATTTTGATATCAAACATTTTATTCAGACTCAGGAATACCCAATTGGTGCATCAAATAAAGACAGAAAAACATTGATAAGGTTGGCAAGCATCTTTTTCCTTAATGAAGATGTACTGTATAAAAGAAATCATGAAATGGTCTTGCTCAGATTCATGGATAGACACGAAGCAGACATGTTATTGCATGAGGTTCATGAAGGTTCATTTGGTACCCGTGCCAATGGACATTCAATGGCGAAAAAGATGCTTAGGGAAGGTTACTATTGGCTGACAATGGAATCTAATTGTTATAAATTTGCTAAGAAGTTCCATAAATGCCAAATTTATGCTGATAAAATTCATGTACCTCCAACACTTCTCAATGTTATTTCTTCCCCATGGCCTTTCTCCATGTGGGGGTATTGACATGATCGAAATGATTGAACCAAAGGCGTCAAATGGGAATCATTTCATCTTAGTGGTAATTTACTACTTCACCAAATGGGTAGAGGCGGCTTCATATGTTAATGTCACTAAACAAGTGGTAGTGCGCTTTATCAAGAACAACCTCATATGTCGGTATGGTGTGCCAAGCAGGATTATCACTGACAATGGCTCAAATCTGAATAACAAATTGATGTCTGAACTTTGTGAGGAATTTAAGATTGTCCATCATAATTCATCTCCCTACAGGCCAAGGTGAATGGGGTTGTTGAAGAGGCCAATAAAAACATCAATAAGATCATCTAGAAAATGGTGGTTACATATAAAGACTGGCATAAGATGCTCCCTTTTGCTCTGCATGTGTATCAAACATATGTACGCACTTCAACAGGGGCAACCCCATTATCTCTTGTATATGGCAGGGAAGCAGTGCTCCCTATTGAAGTTGAGATTCCCTCTTTGCATGTAATAATGGAAGCCAAGTTGTCGGAGGCTGAATGGGTCCAGACAGGTTTGACCAGCTGAATTTAATAGAAGAGAAAAGAATGATGGCTTTATGTCACGGTCAATTGTACCAAAAGAGAATGAAGAAAGCTTTTGATAAGAAGGTCAAACCTCGTGAATTAAGAGAAGGTGACCTCGTACTCAGGAATATCATGTCTTTTAACACTGATTCTAGGGGAAAGTGGACTCCCAATTTTGAAGGCTCATATGTTGTCAAGAAAGCCTTCTATGGAGGTGCACTGATTCTTGAAACAATATATGTGTAGCGGTAGAAATGTTCAAGACTAAGCCATTGAATTGACTAGACTTTATACAAATCAAAATAAAAATCGCCATTGCGCTTTATTGTTTCCAAAGGAATGGGAAAAGAGCGAATAACCCAAAAAAAGGGGGAAAGATTCAAGGTAAGGGGGTTGGTTATACAAAGGGAAGGTATTAGCATCCTAAACATCTACGGTACTCCGCAGGAGCCTCTTTGTAAAATCTGCATATTTCGGCTATAATAAAAATGTGTTATATATAAAATGGATGGTGGAGGTGAGAAAAGAAATATATTATTTTATGATTTTTGCACCCGTCGCGGTTGCGAACCTTTAGTGCCTACGTACCACCTTTCGTGCAATAGGGGATCAGGGTACACGTGGTTCCTCTTTTAAAAGATTTGAAACACAAGTGTGTTGGTTAATTTTATGAGATAAGACATTATCGTCATTGTTCGTGTGGAAAACATACTTACTACCCACAATCATGAGAAAGGAGAATTTGCATCATCTCAAAGTGGAGGATATGGCTTAGATTTTAAAATCAACAATGCCTCACTCAACACCCAAGTGGAAAATGTCTCTCTTCACTACATATTGTAGAAGTATAGTTGTTTGCATCACTACAAGGATTGACAAGAGCCTAATCTTCTAAGAAAAAGTGTAAGGGTAAAAGCCAAAGTGGCAAAAATGGTTTGAAATAAGATTGGTTGACTTTTAGTCTTCTTATAAAAAAAAAGTTAAAGTATTATTAAATTTATTGAGGTTTATTTATGAAAATGTTTTGAAAATGCATGGACCTAAGTCCAAGTTTATTATGAAAGTGTTTAAGTTTCAAAACAAGAAGAGTTTTCAAAAGGAGGGAGAAGATTTTGATATTAAAGAAGATGGGAGGCGAAGAAGAGACTATCCTAAAGCATAAGGTAAAAGTTAAGGATAAGGACAATCTAACCAACAAGAAGCCAAAATTTGACATTATGAGTCAAGATAGAATTCCCATTATTTGGATTGAAACCAAGCAAGCAAAGATACTGGACCTCTTCAAATGTATTAAGTCTTCTCAAAAATTGGGCAGAGTAACGACTGTATACCGGTGAATTCCAGATTACAAATCAAGGATGCAATCACAAAAACCTGCACACAAAAACAAACAAACAACCCAATGCCTTGAGGTAAACCTCAAGAGCTCCAGGCAAAATAATCAGATAAGATCACAAGGTCTCCAAGATAGGCCAAGGTTTCCAATCCTAAGTCTAGAAAAGTCCACTACTCCATAATGCCAAGGATAGTAACCAAATAGTCCAAGTACCATTAAGAGTTTTTTAGGGTTTATGTTGATTATTAAGTATCTTAGGAAAAGAAAAGAAAAGAAAATCTCAAGTGAGCAAAGTAAAGATGACAAGAAAAAATAAATGCTCAAATGAGCAAAGATAAAAAAAGGCATGAAATGTAAAAATGCTAAAAAATAAATAGTACATAAAGCATAAAAAGAATAAAGCATAAAATAAACAAGTCAATAATTAGTGGTTAGTTGGATGACCATCTTGAAACTTGCATTTGGAACTCATTAGAGGATTGGTAGAACCAAAGCCTCCATACAACAAGTTGCATTTGCTTTTTGTCAAGTATATCATCCATTCGGAATTCTCACAAGTACTATTTAATGATCAACGATGTTTAAGTGATCTGCATTGACCAAAGGTGTTGTAGATCCATTAGAGGATTGGTAGAACCAAAGCCTCCAAACAATGAATCTCAAGGTTATTGGATCAAAGAGATCAAATTAACATACTTGGGCTTACAATCATAAGTTTGGGCTACAAATGATCATTTATTCGAATCGGGACATAATTTAGCACTATGTTAAGCAATCGTAAGTGGACTTATATAGAAGTCGCACCTATTTTGAGGTCGGTCAATAGAAATCTATACACCATTTATTTTGAGACATGATATAGAGATCATGCTCCAACAACACTTAGTGCAATAAGAAGGGGATGGGATGAAGGGGAATTAGGGTAAAAAAGAAAACCACATTTGAATTAATATTTAATTAAACTATTATTAAAATCATTCATCCATTTTTTATGGAGTTAGACTCAACACCATGGATCCAATGATGTTAATAAAGTCATGATCAAAAAAATCAACCCAAGACAGCCAGAAAATATTCACAAAATAATAATATATTTAATATATGCATTAAAGGGTTTAAAAAATGTTTTTAAAAAATGGAAAATAATGGGGAAAAAGTCAATTATATTCAAATTAATCAAGAAATGAAAGATAAGACCATAGAAAAATCAGAAAATAGGTCAAGTAATTATTTAAAAAAATTGGGAATTTTTAAAAGTCAGAAACTATTTTAAAAAATTAAAATAAATAGGTAAAATAAACAAAAATAGTAAAAAATAGTAAAGTCAGAAACAAAAATAAAATAAAGTCACCAATATTTGTCACAATATCATTGGATCATTCCCTATTTTTTTTTCAGAATTTAAAAATGTGTAAAAGTATTTTTAAACATTTTAAATAAATCCAATAAGTGCAAAATTCATAAAAAATACCAAAACACAAAATTAAATTGTGAAAAAAATAAAAATCAGAAAGAGAATAATCAAAAATATTTTTCATAATTTTTTTGGATTTTTTAGGCTTAAAATGAATTTTCTATGATTTTTTGAAATTTAAAACAATTAAAATATAAAAATCAGAAAAAGAAAATAAAAGAAAAAGATGTGGACCATTGGATGAGAGTCAAAACGCGTTAGTAATCAAATCCAAGGGATCTGGCGCGCTGTGTATATCAAGGTCTTTACTGAATAAAGCATTGAATCAAATGTAAAATCAGAAATTCAAAAAATACAAATGGCACGCTTTCATTAGTTAGAAGGTGACATGTTGGTCATCTTCAACCTCCAGCTTCACGAATTACAGGTCTCTCAAACTGTAAAATCAGAAACTCAGACATATGCCATTCGTTTCGTCTCTTCAGGACGAAGATAACCATACCATCGCGCCATTTTTATATAAACTGTAACTCAAGCAATTTGGAAAGAAAGTTTTGAAAGGGGATTTGAAAATTCATGGTCAAAACGTGTTTCCAGATAAAAGTAAGTGTTGCGACTAGAACCAGGGAAATGAGAGCAACACAATGGTACCAAAGTTTTAAAGAATTGATGAAGGAATCTACCTATTGAAGTTGAGTTGCAGAGCTCTGAAACTGGACTTCTATGGAGCAATATAGGGCACGATTCTTTAATGTAATGGTATGGTTAGCTTCAGGGAAGATCAAGGAAGGTGAATTGATGGAGAAAATGGATTGAAAAAGGCTTGAGAATAGGATTCTAAGTAGCTGAATTCTGAGTTGTGAAGCAAGTTTGGCAGGGTGATTCTGGCTATCTAAGCTTGAGAAAATGAATGGGATAGTACATGTATTTATAGGAGAAGCAAATGGGATCAAAAGGGAGAGTGAATGATGCGTTTTGGAGGGAATTCGTGCAAACCTGATGCACGAGTGAAGTGTGATCCAAACTTCACCAAGACTAATCCAATTCTTGCATTTTGATGCACTAATCCACTTGGGAAAGTTGGCTAATCGTGTTTATACCCAAAACGCGTGCTATTTTGAGGTTTAGAGGTTGTAACATGAAATTCAAATTCTGACTTGTAGGGAAACTTCAATTCCAAGTTACCACTTTTGAAACAATGGAATTTACATCTCAAGGAGTCTTAAGGAATGATTCTTGATGCTTTGGAAAGATGACGTAACAAACTTTGCAATGAAAAAAGAATGGAATCAATTGGAGGCTTGAGCTGAAAATTACATGGAGTCAAAGTTGGAGAAAAAGAGTTGACTTTCCATACTTAGAAATATTTCAAATTTTTCTTGAAAAATGACCTATAATCTCTTGCATCCAAACATGGACTTCCACTTAAATTTGCTCTTGACCCAAAAAGATGGAAAGAATTAGATCACTTGAATGACATTTTGAAATTTGAATCACTCAAAATCTCCAAAAATTGAGCAAGTTATGACTTGTTGAAGTTGGCCAAAAATCATGAAATAACCTATAATCTTTTGCATTCTTAAGGCAACTTCCATCCATTTTCTTACTTTACACATAAAAGAAGGCATGAAGTAAACATCCTTAAGATCATCATGGAAAAATAATGGCTCAAGGTGATAAAAATTTACCAAGTTATGACAATTTGAAGTCATATATGGAGAATTAGGGATTCAACTGGATGACTTGTGATCTTTCTTCTTCACCAAGTTCCTTCCACATGAAAACTCTTTAGAAATTTTGAAGTGATTTGTTGTTAACTCCTTGAAGAGAAGAATGTTTTTGGAATCACTCAAAAATGACAAAAGATGAGCAAGATATGCCTCTTTGAAGTCCAAAACCCTAGCCTCTAGATCAAGAGAATGCTTGGTGGAACTTTGCCAAATTTGAACAAACTTTTTGTGCCAATATTCTTCCTTTGTGAATAGAAATTTTTGAGGATGATGATGAGGACCTATGGCCACCAAAACCAATTTCATATCAACTTCAAAACAACTTCATTGGTGAGGTTTGAATCTCTCAAGCTTTTGACTAGGGCATGGAAATAAACTCATGAACCCATGAAGCAACTTGCTAAACCTCATTGTTTTTACCTACATTATCAATAAGTAAGACAAACCAATATTGCATTTTATTAATTAGAGATAAAAATCAAAGTACAATATCTATGATCACAAAAGCAAACAAATCAAGGTGCTTGGTAACTTCTCAAAGAGCAAAGCTAAAGATAGGGAGAAGAACCAAAATCCCTAATGTGATTTTGTGGTGATTGAAACAATGTGGTATGATGAAGGGATCTTAGGGGCAAAAATTGGGGTACAACAGCTGCCCTTATTTAAGTTTCTTCTATCTGGAGATACGAAGGTTAAAAATCTTTGTGTCGACGTGATCGAAGACACTTAAATATAAAACAAACCCTGTTTTTTGGCCCTAAGATGCCATGCAAATGTTTATGCATATGAATGCATATGAACAGAAGATACACAAAGTAGCATTGGGGAGGAAACACAAAATGCAGAAGCAAAAGAGCAATCCCACCAGGAAAATAAATCACTGGTAAACCACGAGAATAGAATCAGAGAGGAGGATAACAAGCATCGACATTCACTGTTGATGTACTATCGTCATTCTCTGAATATATCACACCACCTCCGTTCACTGACGATGAACCATCAACGTTCACTGAAGATAGCAAAAAGATAACAAACACCGACGTTCACTGCCAATGTACTACCAACGTTCACTGAAGGTAGAAAGAGAAGATATCATACCACCGCCGTTCACTAACGATGAACTATCAACGTTCACTGAAGATAGCAAAAAGATAACAAACACCGAAGTTCACTGCCGATACCAACATTCACTGAAGGTAGAAAGAGAAGATATCATACCACCGCCTTTTACTGATGATGAACTATCAAAGTTCACTGAAGATAGAAAAAAGATAACAAACACCGACATTCACTGCCGATGTACTACCAACGTTCACTGAAGGTAGAAAGAGAAGATATCATACCACCGCCGTTCACTGACGATGAACTATCAACGTTCACTGAAGATAGCAAAAAGATAACAAACACCAAAGTTCACTGCCGATGTACTACCAATGTTCACTGAAGGTAGAAAGAGAAGATATCATACCACTGTCGTTCATTGACGATGAACTATCAACGTTCACTGAAGAAAGCAAAAAGATAACAAACACCGACGTTCACTGTCGATGTACTACCAACGTTCACTGGAGGTAGAAAGAGAAGATATCATACCACCGCTGTTCACTGACGATGAACTATCAACGTTCACTGAAGATAGAAAAAAGATAACAAACACCGACGTTCATTGTCGGTGTACTACCAACATTCACTGAAGGTAGAAAGAGAAGATATCATACCACCATCATTCACTGATGATGAACTATCAACGTTCACTAAAGATAGCAAAAAGATAACAAACACCGATGTTCACTGCGGATGTACTACCAACGTTCGCTGAAGGTAGAAAGAGAAGATATCATACCACTGCCGTTCACTGACGATGAACTATCAACGTTCACTGAAGATAGCAAAAAGATAAAAAACACCAACGTTCACTACCGATGTACTACCAATGTTCACTGAAGGTAGAAAGAGAAGATATCATACCACCTCCATTCACTGACGATGAACTATCAACGTTCACTGAAGATAGCAAAAATATAACAAACACCAACGTTTACTGCCGATGTACTACCAACGTTCACTGAAGGTTGAAAGAGAATATATCATACCATCGTCATTCACTGACAATGAACTATCAATGTTCATTGAAGATAGCAAAAAGATAACAAACACCGACGTTCACTGCCGATGTACTACCAACGTTCACTGAATGTAGAAAGAGAAGATATCATACCAATGTCGTTCATTGACGATGAACTATCAACATTCACTGAAGATAGCAAAAAGATAACAAACACCGATGTTCACTGCCGATGTACTACCAACGTTCACTGAAGGTATAAAGAGAAGATATCATACCACTGTCGTTCACTGACGATGAACTATCAACGTTCACTGAAGGTAGCAAAAAGATAACAAACAACGACGTTCACTGCCGATGTACTACCAACGTTCACTGAAGGTAGAAAGAGAAGATATCAAGTTTTCCAGAATTCTGGTGTTCTGCCAAGAACGGGTCTCGAATTCTTCTTTAACCAAGAAGATCTTCCTGGAAAGGGTACTATGTAACCTGTCTCAAATAAAGAGACTACCACTTATTACCAAAAGGGAGATGCAAAGAAAAATGGCTTTCCAAGAATAGAAATATGACTTCCCGGAGAAATGCCATGATATTCCCACTGAGGAGATAAAGCCTCCTTGTGCAAAATAAATGCACAAGCAAAAATTCAAAGTTTTCAAAAATCCATAATACACGACATCGTCATGCAACCACAAATCCAATTCAGAAAAATACCGTAACAATACGGCCAAAGCAGATTCGTCCTTTGAGAAATAAACTCAAGAGGGAAGACCAAATTCAACCAAACAAAGAGCGCTGCAGTAAAGATCAGAAACACAATGTCCATGAATGATGATTTTAGCAATGTATGATGCATGTATGAATGTATGAGTGCTATTGTGCATATGCTGATAAAAAGGATACATAATCAGTGCAGACAAACGTAACCGCCTCAGTTACTAACAACATTGGGCTAAGCTTCAATCAGAAAGATCAAACCAGGAAAGGTGAAAGCGACTGCGGAAACCAAACCTATTGCATTAACTTCACTGGGGAGAATATAATCCGACTGTAGCTTAAATCAAACAGTCACCGGGATAGAACACCCTGCTTCCGAGTTCATCGGAGAAACAGTTTTCCAAAAGTTACATGCCTATTGGAGATTGCAAGATCAACCTTAAATAAGGAAAACTGACGTCGAAACAACCAAACCTCACTGGGGAATTCAAGCCTACCTCCCAAGAGAAAAGAAACTACGGGTTGAAAATTTTCACCACGGACCCTCATTCCAACAAGAGATGCCCTGGGATAACCCTCCCGGGAGATCAAGGAGTTAACACTAGTGCCGATACTGTAAAAAGAGCGACACCTCAGCACACCAAGGGAATAAAACCTTTCATCATATGAGGGAAGACTTTGTTGGGGAAGCTGAGACGAAGGCTTCTGACCATGCAAACCCAAAATCAAAAGCGAATCAAGACTTGACTGGGGATAATGGGATAACCAACCCAAATATTGTACTTTGTACCCACTGATATCGTCTTTAACTATATGGGAAACACACAAAGATTACGCACATACCAGCAAAATGACCTGAGAAAACCTTTATGAAGGAAGTAAAACGTATTAAAGCAACCAGAATTTGTTCATCCCTGGGATCACCATTTTTGTTGTCATTGTTTCATCACAAATCCCAAAGTAAATTGAATTATAAAGATCTCTTTTTTTTTTTAAAAGTCAATTTTTCTTTTTAATCTCTCTGCTTTAAAAGTTATTATCAGTAATAAATGAAGTCTTTGCAAGCTAAATAAAATTAAGAATACAAAGAATTGGTCAAAAGCTCGAATTTCATTAATAGAATGGTAGTCTGCGAATGGCGAGACTCCATGGATGATTACAAAATTTGGGAAATGGTAATACATAATGGAAAAGATACATTGAGATACAATTACCACTATCCCCCCTAATAACTTTTGAAATCCTGAGCAGCAGCCTCCGTTGAAGTATGGTGAGGATCTAAGAAGATTGTTTCTTTGGTGATCAAGTTTCGTCTGACGTAGTTACTTGCCAAGAAAATCCATAACTTTTGCCTAAGCTGCCCTTGCGGGTTTTCAACTTAGCGGGAAATTTATTCTGTTTATGTCTCTAATTTTTTGCCTAGACCGCCCTTTCGGGTTTTCGGCCTATCGAGACGCTCCTTTTTGCCTAAGCCGCCCTTTTGGGTTTTTAACTTAGCGGGCTGTTCTTTGATTTCTTTAGGCGAAGTATTTCTTGACTGTGTCAGCATTCATGGGACGTGGGAACTCCTCGCCATCCATAGTTTCAAGAATTAATGCACCACCAGAGAAGGCTTTCTTGACAATATACGGGCCTTCAAAATTGGGAGTCCACTTGCCCCTAGAATCAGCGTTGAAAGACATGATCTTTCTGAGCACGAGGTCGCCTTCTATGAATTCATGAGGTTTGACCTTTTTATCAAATGCTTTCTTCATTCTTTTCTGATATAACTGCCCATGACACAAAGCTTTCATTCTCTTCTCTTCAATCAAATTCAATTGGTCAAACTTGTTCTGAACCCATTCAGCCTCTGTCAATTTGGCTTCCATTATCACATGCAGCTAGGGAATCTCTACCTCGACGGGGAGTATAGCTTCCATCCCATACACTAGGGAAAATGGGGTCGCTCCTATTGAAGTGCGAACAGATGTTCGATATCCATGCAGAGCAAAAGGGAGCATTTCATGCCAATCCTTATAAGTGACAACCATTTTCTAGATAATTCTCTTGATATTCTTATTAGCAGCTTCAACAGCCCCATTCATCTTTGGCATGTATGGAGATGAATTATGATGGACAATCTTGAAATCTTCACACAGTTCCGTCATCATCTTGTTGTTCAAATTTGAGCCATTGTCAGTGATGGTTCTGCTTGGCACACGGTATCGGCATATAAGATTGTTTTTGATGAAACGCACCACCACATGTTTGGTAACATTGGCATATGAAGCAGCCTCTACCCATTTGGTAAAGTAGTCAATTGCTACCAAGATGAAGCGGTGTCCATTCAAAGCCTTGGGTTCTATCATCCTGATCATGTAAATACCCCACATAGAGAAAGGCCATGGGGAGGAAATCACATTGAGAAGTGTCTGAGGCACATGGATCTTATCTACATAAATCTGGCATTTATGGCACTTCTTTGCAAATTTGTAACAATCAGATTCCATTGTCAACCAATAATATCATGCCCTTAGCATCTTTTTAGCCATTGAATGTCCATTAGCATGAGTTCCAAATGAACCTTCATGAATCTCATGCATCAACATGTCTGCTTCGTGTCTATCCACGCATATGAGCAAGAACATGTCAAAATTTCTCTTGTATAGCACATTTTCACTGAGGAAGAAACTGCCTTCCAATCTTCTCAGTGTCTTTCTATCTTTCTTTGATGCACCAAACGGGTATTCTTGAGTCTGAAGAAAATGTTTGATATCATAATACCAAGGTTTTTCATCTGCTACCTCCTCTGTCGCAAACACATGAGTGGGCCTATCTAGCCGTCGAACTGTAATTCGGCGTATATCATTCCAAGCATTTACTTGGTACATGGAAGCCAGAGTTGTCAGAGCATCTGCCATTTGGTTTTCATCTCTAGGAATGTGATGGAATTCAACTTTATTGAAGAAGGGTAGTAATCTTCTAGCATAATCTTTGTAAGGGATCAAGCCAGGGTGACAAGTGTCCCATTCTCCTTTAATATGATTTATTACCAAAGCTAAATCACCATACACATCTAAAATCTTGATTCTGAGATCAATAGCTTCCTCAAGACCCATGATGCAAGCCTCATATTCCGCCATATTATTAGTGCAATCAAATGTTAACCTCGCGGTAAAAGGAATATGTGATCCATGAGGAGTGACAATCACAGCACCAGTCCCTTTACCATAAGCATTCACAGCTCCATCAAATACCATACTCCAACGAGATTCAGGGTCAGGGCCCTCCTCAGGAAATGGTTCATCACAATCTTTCACTTTTAAGAACATCACATCTTCATCGGGGAATTCATATTCTACAGACTGATGATCTTCCACCGGCTGGTGAGCAAGATAATCTGCCAACACACTACTTTTGATAGCTTTTTGAGTGCGGTATTCAATATCATATTCAGATAACAACATCTTCCAGCGGGCAATTCTCCCAGTAAGAGCAGGCTTTTCAAAAATATATTTGATTGGATCCATTTTGGAGATCAACCAAGTAGTATGATTTAACATATACTACCGCAAACGCTTTGCCGCCCAGGCCAAAGCACAACATGTTTTTTCTAGCATAGAATATCGCGACTCACAATCAGTGAACTTTTTGCTGAGATAATAAATGGCGAACTCTTTCTTTCCTGTTTCATCCTGTTGTCCCAGAGTACAACCCATGGATTTATCTAACACTGTCAGATACATAATCAACGGTCTTCCTTCTACGGGAGGGAGCAAGATAAGAGGTTCAAGCTGATACTCTTTAATACTTTCAAATGCCCTTTGGCAGTCATCTGTCCACACACAACCTTGATCTTTCTTTAACAACTTAAAGATCGGTTCACATGTTGCAGTCATGTGGGAGATAAATCTGGAGATATAATTCTAACGCCCGAGGAAACCCCTGACTTGCTTTTCAGTTCTTGGCGTTGGCATTTTTGAATTGCCTTGACTTTTTCAGGGTCAACTTCAATTCCTTTTTGGCTAACAATAAAACCCAACAATTTCCCCGATCTAACTCCGAAGGTGCATTTATTTGGATTCAGGCGGAGACGATACTTCCTCGAACGCCAAAACAACTTCAACAAATCTTCTATATGCCCTTCTTCAGTTTGGGATTTGGCAATCATAACATCAACATATACTTCGATTTCCTTGTGCATCAGATCATGGAATAGGGTTGTCATAGCCCTCTGGTACGTTGCACCAGCGTTCATCAACCCGAAGGGCATCACTCTGTAATAGAATGTTCCCCAGGGTATGATAAACGTTGTTTTTTCCATGTCCTCTGGAGCCATTCTTATTTGATTATACCTGGAAAATCCGTCCATGAACGAGAATACCTTGAATTTTGTTGTGCTATCCACTAACATGTCAATGTGAGGCAATGGAAAATCATCTTTTGGACTAGCTTTATTTAGATCTCTGTAATCTACGCATATGCGGAATTTTCCATCTTTTTTCGGTACAGGGACAATATTGGAAATCCATTGAGGATACACTGATGTCCCAAGAAAACCAGCGTTAATCTGCTTTAGGACCTCCTCCTTGATCTTTACTACCATATCTGGATGGGTTCTTCTAACCTTTTGTTTAACTAGAGGACACTCTGGCTTCAACGGCAAGCGATGCTCGAAAATGTATGTATCTAGACCAGGCATATCTTGATAAGACCAAGCAAAAATATCCACGTACTCTTTCAACAACTCAATCAACCCGCTCTTCATATCAGGATGCAACGATGCTCCAATCTTAACCTCCTTCGAATCTTCTTTTGAACCCAAATTAACCACTTCCAAAGGCTCCTTATATGGCTGAATGGTATTCTCCTCATGCTCAAGAAACCGTGAGACCTCTTCTGGAATCTCATCATAATCTTCTTCTTCGGCCCCAAACACAGGACAATCAAAGTTGGGAGAGGGTGCAGGGTCATTGTATTCAACGGGTTTTTTAATTAATCTGCACATGTGATTTATGACTGCTTTTAGAAACTAACACATATAACAAGTGATCATGCATATTAATTTTCAGTTATTATTTATTTTGAAATGGTTTTTTTTATTACCATTTCCCAAGAGAAAGCCAGAAAATAAAAGACATGATTTGGAAGCAAAGACAACTTTTATTAATGATCTTATCAATTATAGCAAATAGATAAGCCCTACAACATTAATACTTCCACCTTTGGCAGAGTGAAAGCTTTTCAAAAGAAAGAAACAGATTAACAAAACAAATTACTTTGAAACATGTATGCAAGAAGGAACACCAATGGTTACCCAGTTCTGAACTCGGACTCCATGCGTCACATAATTAGGTGCTTCCTGCTCTGCTTCATCCTCTTCAATAGCATTAATTCCAGAACCAATCGGATGGAGGTAGCCTCCGCTGTGGAAAACATCATGATAACTGTTCACAGAAGACTTTGATTTCCAACTTTCGCCTTTACCATTCCTCGAGGAGAAACCTAAACCAGCTCTGTTTTTGTTCACGGGTGGATCCACAAGTCGTCCCCAAACTGCATTATGACCATTACGCACAACCTACTACGCATCCTTCAAAGAAACCACAAAATTCTCATTCTTCCTTATGTTGCCAATGGATAGGGCTTGGAACTGGGTTCCAATAACAGCCTCATCCGCTTCTACAATACTGAAAGAGGATAGATGGGATATCAACAACGCCTTCTCCCCATTTATGATCACTACCTTCCCTTCATGCACAAACTTTAGCTTCTGATGCAGAGTTGAAGTGACAGCCCCTGCTTCGTGTATCCATGGCCGTCCAAGAAAACAACTATACGCGGGAATAATATCCATTACCTGGAAAGTTATCAAGAATAAATATGGTCCTATGTGGATGGGTAAGTCCACTTCACCGATGACAGATTTCCTCGACCCATCAAAAGCCTTCACAATGATGCTACTCGGGCACATAGGTGTTCCCTGATACTTTAACTTCATCAGGGTACTTCTTGGTATAACATTCAATGCAGATCCGTTATCAATTAGCACATTAGATAGCGAGTCATTCTTGCAGTTCATGGATATGTGGAGGGCCAGGTTGTGATTCCTCCCTTCATCTGATAACTCATCATCACAGAAACTCAAGTTGTTACATGACGTAATGTTTCCAATTAAGTTGCTGAATTGATCCAACGGCATGTCATTCTCTAGAAAAGCTTGGTCTAGTACTCTCATCAATGATTCCCTATGAGCGGAGGAATTCATCAGTAATGCCAGGATGGACATCTTTGAAGGTGTCTGCAATAGCTGATCTACAATTTAGTAGTCGCTCATCTTAATTACCTTCAGGATATCATCCACTTCTTTCTCTAATGTGGCTCCACTAGTCTCTCCTGCAGTCTTCTTAGGCTCGTCGTTCTCAGCAATTTTCTTTCCAGCAACAACATCTTTTCGAATAACCGGCGCAAACACACGACCACTACGAGTCACCCTGCTATTATCAGCTATATTCCCAACATCTGGCATTGGCTGGATGGGAACCTCCACCCCATCTTCTAAGATTGTAGCATTGTATTTGTAAGGCACAATCTTATCCGACTTATAGGGAACAGGACCTGGCAGACTAATTACCAATGGGGTAACAACTGGTTTGCTATGGTACTCCACCTCAAGATGAGCGGGTGTACCAAAACAAGGTACAATGACGTTTACACCTTCCTCAACACAATCAGCCCTCAAAAGGTCATTTCCGGCAAATAAATCTTCGTCTGAAGAAAAATACTCATCCGCAGAGGCATATTCTTCCTTTGACTCTTCTTCCATCAAACAAACTTCAACCATATCAATCTCGTGATAAACATCTCTCTGTCCCGTGATCTTAATAGTACCATTGTCTAACAGCAGCTGAACACCCTCTCTCACAATAGAACATCCTCGGGGGTTTCGACAACAAACTATGCAAGATCCATATTGGTGTTCCACCTGACCAGCAGTACGAGAGAAAGTAGCATGCAACTGTACGAGATCTTCATTCAAATGCTCTACTTCAAAAATTCTGAATTCACCCGGACATCCAGAAATCATATTCATTTCCTCCTCATATGCTGCCCTAGGCCTGATTATATGGATTAAACCTTCACCCATCATCTCCTACAAATCAGTCTTTATCTTCTCGCAACCCTGGATGTTTGTACTGCAAACAGCATAACCGGCATGGTCATGCGTATAATAACTGAATTCACATAGATCTGCGTGCATCTTTACCAAATCCCCTCTAACTAGATTAATGTCAAAAATCAAGAAATCATCGGGACAACCGGCCACCATATTCACATCATTCACTCCTCCGTGCTTGGGTAGAGGATTGTCTTTCACATTAGGTCCCATGTCTTTAAAAGATAAAATTCCAGACTTCACCAACCTTTGCACTTCGGTCCTTATAGGATAACAATTCTCAACACTATGCCCTGGTGCTCCCTAATGAAAGGCGCACGTCTGATCTGCTTTGTAATACCAAGGCAAAGGTGATGGTACTGCTGGAGGTGGTCGTGTATGGACCAACTTCTTATGAATCAATGCTGGTAGTAGCTCTGCATGACTCATGGGAATAGGGTCATAGTTCTCCCTTCTCTAATTATTCCCTTGGTTCCCCTGTTGGGATTGTCTTTGATAAGCAACGGTAGTTGGAGCGGCATTCATAACAGGAGTCACTGAAGCAACTTACTGGTGACGCTGAAAATTCCTTCTAGGAGCATTCACTCTCCTCTCTTGTATGACAACATTGGTATCCCCCTCTTTCTTCTTTGTAAACCCATAAGCTGGCTTCTTCATACCTCCAGATCCTTCACCCTTTGTCAGACGGCCTTCTCTTACTGCCTCTTCTAGGCGGACACCCATTCCTACCATCTCTGTAAAATCACTCGGGGCACTTGCTACCATTCTTTCGTAGTAGAAGACACTCAGCGTCTTCAGAAAAATTTTAGTCATTTCTTTTTCCTCCATGGGAGGAATCACTTGTGCAGCCACTTCGCGCCATCTCTACGCATACTCTTTAAACGACTCTCTATCTTTCTGAACCATGGCCCTAAGTTGGTCACGATCGGGTGCCATGTCCACATTGTACTTGTATTGTTTTATGAATGCTTCTCCTAAATCATTAAAGTATGGATGTTGGCGCTATCTAAACTCATGTACCATTTCAACGTTGCGCCGGTTAGACTATCCTGGAAAAAGTGAATTAGCATACGTTGGTCATCGGTGTGGGTTGACATTCTCCTTACATACATCACCAAATGAGCATGAGGGCAAGTGTTGCCCTTGTACTTCTCAAACTCAGGGACCTTGAACTTAGCAGGCACTTTAACATTTGGGGCCAAACACAGCTCATTCACGTTCTACCCAAATAACTCTTTTCCCCTAAGAGCCTTCATGTCTCTTTGCATTCTATCAAACTGCTCTTGGAAATCATCCTTTCTGTCATAAAGACCCAAATCTTCACTCGGCGGAGGGAAAGGACGACACACATCTTCAAACGGAACCAAATTCACCGAAGGAGGTGCAGCAGGAATAGTATGCACCACAGGAGGTGCTGGAGGAATAGTATGCACCACATGAGGTGCTAGAGTAACAACATTTGGAACCACTGGAGCATTTTGGGGGCCCAAATTGAAACCTTCAGGTGCAAAATTCTCCGGCATTCCCCATGGATAACCCTGAGGCATACGGTTCTGAATAATAATCGGAGTAGCAGATACAGGAACAGCAGGAACTTCAGCATTTGCCCTTGTTGGTTGAGGTTGAACACTCGGTGGCTGATTCTGAGCAGCCACCAGAGCTTCCATCAGAGTAGTCAAATTGGCCAAGCCAGCCTTCAAAGTAGAAACTTCCTCGCGCAGCTCGCGATTCTCCTGTTCCAAATTGTCCATCTTCTTTTTGAAGTTAGCCCGAGTGTTGTAGTGATGAGTCAGTTTGCTATACGAAGCAAAGAAGCTGGGTAAGGCACCTGGGTATGCATAATAAATGCAAGAAATATGTGCAATATGATGCATATCATGCAATGCACATGATTATTTTTATTCCATCATTTTAATATTTCAAGGGATTTAAGATCTATAGACATATTGCAAACATCAAAACAATAACGCATTTGAAATACTGAAAAAAATTTATTATAATAATTTCAAAATGGATTATAAGTTTCAATGATCCCAAGTACAAGATGAAAATACAATCTAAAAATCCTGAGAGAAAGAAACTGATAGAGATCAATCTGTACGCTGGCGTTTCCTTGTGAGTCTGGCAATCTGAGCCCTCAACCTCTGGTTTTCTTTCACCTGTCTGATGGAAACCTCCTTCCAATCATCTGAAGCAGGAAGTGGGTAATCAGCACATGTTTGAGTCTTAGGAGAAAATAAATCCCCTTGCCTCTCCATAGACTCCACCGCTCGACTCTCAAGGATCTCGATCAAATCATCTTTCTCCTTCAAGTCTGCTTTATAGGAACTCTCTAAAGCCTGGAACTTGTTCTTCCAAGCATCCATTTCTTGTTGCATCCTAACCAAAGTGAGTTGCAGTTCTTCTAGATCATCTAATAAAGGAGGAGTGGTCTTCACAAATAAATCAGGCATGGGTGTCTCCCGAGTATACAACATTTTCAACTGAATGGATCTCGATCGGACCCACTTAAGATATGGCTCTAAAGAAACAGCACCCCTAGGCCCCAAATCCTTCCTAATCTTCTTATGAATGTGACGCCAGGCCTTCGCAATCTGCTCCATAGCTTCCTTGTGGTCTTCTCCCTCCTTCAGAAAGAAACTACTCAAATGAATATTGTTCGGTTTATCTCTCATTGGATACCCAAGCTGTCGTCGTGCAAGAACAGGGTTATAGTTAATTCCTCCCTTTGTACCAAGAAGATGTACATTGGGGAAACTACCACAACTGTCAACAATCTCTATGTCATGATAAGCTCTATGATACCAATCAATATCCGAGTGAGTAAGTGCCATGATCTTAGGAGCCCAACGGGGTTCCTTCTTGACATCCCAAAAGGCATCAGACTGAGGCATATGAGAGATGAACCATCGGTACAACAAAGGCGTGCAACAGATAATCATTCCTCCATGATAAGAACTCTGAAGATGAATAGAGTAATAAGCATCACCCAACAGTGCAGGAACCGGGTTTCCAATCATGAAAATCCTTATAGCGTTAATGTCGACAAACTTGTCCACATTAGGAAATAAGAACAAGCCATAAGCAAGTAAAGCAAAGATGGCCTCGAAAGCAACCGTACTCTTCATTCTAGCGAAGTAATGAGCTTTCTCCAATAAGAACTGAGCTGGTAATCCTCTAATCCCTCCTTTAGTAGTCATATGGGCTTCCACCTCAGACTTCCCCAGATGAATCAAAGTAGAAATCTCATGTGGTTTTGGCTCACCCTCCAAACCAGTAAAAGGAACACGATCGGTAACGGGTAAATCCAATAGATAAGAATACTCCTCCAGTGTAGGCATCAGCTGATAATCAGGAAAAGTAAAGTAGTGATACACCGGATCATAGAACTGGACCAAGGTCGAGAGAATACCCTCCTTCATCTTCAGCTTCATGAGAGGAATAAGGGATCCATACTTCTTCCGAAAGTCTGCAGGACACTCAATCTCTGGAATCAGACTGATCAGCTAATCTATCTTGGGATCTTTGAAACTGTATTTCCCGGTCTTTCTCTTTCCAGAATCCATGATTAAAAGAACCTGAGATATTCACAAATAGTCAACCTGTAAATCCCTTGAAATATTGTTTTCTTCAAAAGATGCTTATGAGTGCATGGATGTATGATGCAACAATCACACACAAGATCACACATATAGGGTTCATAGGTTCAACGTCACGAGCATGAGGTTGAAGGTACTATCCATAAGGTGTTGTCTAAGAGTTATCACCCGCCGAACAAGGTTTTAGAGGTTCCCAGAGTCTACATCCTTCCTTAGGATATTACCAACTTCCTGATTAACTCGGTAATTAGTAATATTCTCAAGAAATACTCGTCCGAGCATAGTATCACGTGACAACTATTTCTGGATTACTCCGTCATAGCTTCCACACTACACCTAAAAGGCCAAGATGGGTTTGGTATTCTACGGTCCTCAGTTTCAGCAGGCTCCCAGGTCGAAAGTAGTGCGTCTTCCCGATTACTCGGTAAACGACACTACAGTCAAAGGGGCCTCCACTGAGTGGGGGATCTTATTCCTCCTTTTTTTGGATTACTCCCTCAAAGTTAACATGACTATACCGCCCGTCCTATCTTAAAGTTTGCCCAAGTCCGGGTATAGGACTTATGAGTAATCACCAAGCACCTTGAAAACCAGGAAAAATCCAGACAAACATATATACAAATTATAACACATAAGAAACAATAGCACATATACAGATATAAACAAAGATAGGCTTAACCCACTTAGGGATGGACCAGCAAGAGGTCAATCTTTCCGCAGGGAAGTCGCCATTTTTCTGTAGCGGTAGAAATGTTCAAGACTAAGCCATTTAATTGACTATACTTTATACAAATTAAAATAAAAATCGCCACCGCGCTTTATTGTTTCCAAAGGAATGGGAAAAGAGCGAATAACCCAAAAAAATGGGGAAAGATTCAAGTTAAAGGGTTTGGTTATGCAAAGGGAAGGTATTAGCACCCTAAACATCTACGGTACTCCGCAGGAGCCTCTTTGTAAAATCTGCATATTTTGGCTATAAAAAAATGTGTTATACATAAAATGGATGGTGGAGGTGAGAAAAGAAATATATTATTTTATGATTTTTGCACCCGCCGCGGTTGCGAACCTTTAGTGCCTACGTACCACCTTTCGTGCAATAGGAGATCAGGGTACACGTAGTTTCTCTTTTAAAAGATTTGAAACACAAGTGTGTTGGTTAATTTTATGAGATAAGACGTCATTGTCATTGTCCGCGTGGAAAACATACTTACTACCCACAATCATGAGAAAGGAGAATTTGCATCATCTCAAAGTGGAGGATATGGCTTGGATTTTAAAATCAACAATGCCTCACTCAACACCCAAGTGGAAAATGTCTCTCTTCACTACATATTGTAGAAGTATAGTTGTTTGCATCACTACAAGGATTGACAAGAGCCTAATCTTCTAAGAAAAAGTTTAAGGGTAAAAGCCAAAGTGGTAAAAATGGTTTGAAATGAGATTGGTTGACTTTTAGTCTTCTCATCAAAAAAAATGTCAAAGTATTATTAAATTGATTGAGGTTTATTTATGAAAATGTTTTGAAAATGCATGGACCTAATTCCAAGTTTATTATGAAAGTGTTTAAGTTTCAAAACAAGAAGAGTTTTCAAAAGGAGGGAGAAGATTTTGAAATTAAAGAAGATGGGAGGAGAAGAAGAGACAATCCTAAAGCATAAGGTAAAAGCTAAGGATAAGGACCATCTAACCAACAAGAAGCCAAAATTTTACATTATGAGTCAAGATAGAATTCCCATTCTTTGGATTGAAACCAAACAAGCAAAGATACTAGACCTCTTCAAATGTATTAAGTCTTCTCAAAAATTGGGCAGAGTAACGGCTGTATACGGGTGAATTCCATATTACAAATCAAGGATGCAATCACAAAAACCTGCACACAAAAACAAACAAACAACCCGATGCCTTGAGGTAAACCTCAAGAGCTCCAAACAAAATAATCAGATAAGATCACAAGGTCTCCAAACTAGGCCAAGGTTTCCAATCCTAAGCCAGAAAAGTCCACTACTCCATAATGCCAAGGATAGTAACCAAATAGTCCAAGTACCATTAAGAGTGTTTTAGGGTTTATGTTGATTATTAAGTATCTTAGGAAAAGAAAAGAAAAGAAAATCTCAAGTGAGCAAAGTAAAGATGACAAGAAAAAATAAATTCTCAAATGAGCAAAGATAAAAAATGGCATGAAATGTAAAAATGCTATAAAAAATAGTACATAAAGCATAAAAAGAATAAAGCATAAAATAAACAAGTCAATAATTAGTGGTTAGTTGGATGACCATCTTGAAACTTGAATTTGGAACTCTTTAGAGGATTGGTAGAACCAAAGCCTCCACACAACAAGTTGCATTTGATTTTTGTCAAGTATATCATCCATTTGGAATTCTCACAAGTACTATTTAATGATCAACGATGTTTAAGTGATCCGCGTTGACCAAAGGTGTTATAGATCCATTAGAGGATTGGTAGAACCAAAGCCTTCACACAATGAATATCAAAGTTATTGGATCAAAGAGATCAAAATAACATACTTGGGCTTGCAATCATAAGTTTGGGCCACGAATGATCATTTATTCGAATCGGGACAAAATTTAGCGCTATGTTGATCAATCGTAAGTGGACTTATATAGAAGTCGCACCTATTTTGAGGCAGGTCAATAGCAATCTACGCACCATTTATTTTGAGACATGATATAGAGATCATGCTCCAACAACACTTAGTGCAATAAGAAGGGGATGAGATGAAGGGGAATTAGGGTAAAAAAGAAAACCACATTTGAATTAATATTTAATCAAACTATTATTAAAATCATTCATCCAATTTTTGTGTAGTTAGACTCAACACCATGGATCCAATGATGTTAATAAAGCCATGATCAAAAAAATCAACCCAAGACAGCCAGAAAATATTCACAAAATAATAATATATTTAATATATGCATTAAAGGGTTTAAAAAATGTTCTAAAAAAATGGAAAATAATGGGGAAAAAGTCAATTATATTCAAATTAATTAAGAAATGAAAGATAAGACCATAGAAAAATCAGAAAATAGGTCAAGTAATTATACAATTTTTTTGGGAATTTTTAAAAGTCATAAACTATTTTTAAAAATTAAAATAAATGGGTAAAATGAACAAAAATAGTAAAAAATAGTAAAGTCATAAACAAAAATAAAATAAAGTCACCAATATTTGTCACAATGTCATTGGATCATTCCCTAATTTTTTTCAGAATTTAAAAATGTGTAAAAGTATTTTTAAACATTTTAAATAAATCAAATAAGTGCAAAATTCATAAAAAATACCAAAACACAAAATTAAATTGTGAAAAAAATAAAGATCAGAAAGAGAATAATCAAAAATATTTTTCATAATTTTTTTGGATTTTTTGGACTAAAAATGAATTTTCTATGATTTTTTGAAATTTAAAACAATTAAAATATAAAAATCAGAAAAAGAAAATAAAAGAAAAAGATGTGGACCATTGGATGAGAGTCAAAACGCGTTAGTAATCAAATCCAAGGGATCTGGCGCGCTGTACATATCATGGTCTTTATTGAATAAAGCACTGAATCAAATGTAAAATCAGAAATTCAAAAAATACAAATGGCACGCTTTCATTGGTTAGAAGGTGACACATTGGTCATCTTCAACCTCCAGCCTCACGAATTGCAGGTCTCTCAAACTGTAAATCAAAAGCTCAGACCTATGCCATTCGTTTCGTCTCTTCAAGACGAAGATAACCATACCCTCGTGCCATTTTTATATAAACTATAACTCAAGCAATTTGGAAAGAATGTTTTGAAAGGGGATTTAAAAATTCATGGTCAAAACGTGTTTCTAGATAAAAGTAAGTGTTGCGACTAGAACCGGGGCAATGAGAGCAACACAATGGTACCAAAGTTTTAAAGAATTGATAAAGGAATCTACCTATTGAAGTTGAGTTGCAGAGCTCTGAAATTGGACTTCTATGGAGCAATATAGGGCATGATTCTTTAATGTAATGGTATGGTTAGCTTCAGGGAAGATCAAGGAAGGTGAATTGATGGAGAAAATGGATTGAAAAAGGCTTGAGAATAGGATTCGAAGTAGCTGAATTCTGAGTTGTGAAGCAAGTTTGGCAGGGTGATTTTGGCTATCTAAGCTTGAGAAAATGAATGGGATAGTACATGTATTTATAGGAGAAGCAAATGGGATCAAAAGGGAGAGTGAATGATGCGTTTTGGAGGGAATTCGTGCAAACCTTATGCACGAGTGAAGTGTGATCCAAACTTCACCAAGACTAATCCAATTCTTGCATTTTGATGCACTAATCCACTTGCGAAAGTTGGATAATCATGTTTAGACCCAAAACGCGTGCTATTTTGAGGTTTAGAGGTTGTAACAAGAAATTCAAATTATGACTTGCAGGGAAACTTCAATTCCAAGTTACCATTTTTGAAACAATGGCATTTCCATCTCAGGGAGTCTTAAGGCATGATTCTTGATGCTTTGGAAAGATGAGGTAACAAACTTTGCACTGGAAAAAGAATGGAATCAATTGGAGGCTTGAGCTGAAAATTACATGGAGTCAAAGTTGGAGAAAAAGAGTTGACTTTCCATACTTAGAAATATTTCAAATTCTTCTTTAAAAATGACCTATAATCTCTTGCATCCAAACATGGCTTTCCACTTAGAATTTGTTCTTGACCCAAAAATATGGAATGAAGTAGATCCCTTGAATGACATTTTACAATTTGAATCACTCAAAATCTCCAAAAATTGAGCAAGTTATGACTTGTTGAAGTTGGCCAAAAATCATGAAATGACCTATAATCTTTTGCATTCTTAAGGCAACTTCCATCCATTTTCTTACTTTGCACATAAAATAAGGAATGAAGTACACATCCTTAAGATCATCATGGAAAATGAATGGGATCAAGGTGATAAGAATTGACCATGTTATGATAATTTGAAGTTATATATGGAGAATTAGGGATTCAACTGGATGACTTATGATCTTTCTTCTTCACCAAGTTCCTTCCACATGAAAACTCTTTGGAACTTTTGAAGTGATTTGTTGGTAACTCCTTAAAGAGAAGAATGTTTTTGGAATCACTCAAAAATGACAAAAGATGAGCAAGATATGCCTCTTTGAAGTCTAAAACCCTATCCTCTAGATCAAGAGAATGCTTGGTGGAACTTTGCCAAATTTGAACAAACTTTTTGTGCCAATATTCTTCCATTGTGAATAGAAATTTTTGAGGATAATGATGAGGACCTATGGCCACCAAAACCAATTTCATATCAACTTCAAAACAACTTCAATGGTGAAGTTTGAATCTCTCAAGCTTTTGACTAGGGCATGGAAATAAACTCATGAACCCATGAAGCAACTTGCTAAACCTCATTGCTTTTACCTACATTATCAACAAGTAAGACAAACCAATATTGAATTTTATTAATTAGAGAGAAAAATCAAAGTACAATATCTATGATCACAAAAGCAAACAAATCAAGGTGCTTGGTAACTTCTCAAAGAGCAAAGCTAAAGATAGGGAGAAGAACCAAAATCCCTAATGTGATTTTGTGGTGATTGAAACAATGTGGTATGATGAAGGGATCTTAGGGGCAAAAATTGGGGTACAACAGGATGGTGAGGAGTTCCCACGTCCCGTGAATGCTGATGCAGTCAAGAAATTCTTCGCCTAGAAAAAAAATAAAAGAACAGCTCGCTAAGACGAAAACTCGAAAGGGAGCCTTAGGAAAAAAGGAGTGTCTCGGTAGGCCGAAAACCCGAAAGGATGGTCTAGGCAAAAAAATTAGAGACATAAACAGAATAAATTTTCCTGGTAGGTTGAAACCCCATAAGGGAAACCTAGGCAAAAGTTGGGGATTTTCTGGCAAATAACTACACCAAACAAGACTTGATCATTGGAGCATCAATCTGCTTGGATCTTACTACTCTTCGACTGAAGTCTCTGCTCAGGAATTCAAAGTTGTTAGGGAGAATAGTGGTCATTGTAACTCAATGTATCTTTTCCAATATATATTACCATGTTCCAAACTTTGTAATTATCTATGGAGTCTTGCCATTCGTGGACTACCATTCTATTAATAAAGTTTGAGCCTTTTGTCCAATTCCTTGCAATTCTTATTTTATTCAGCTTATAAAGATTTCATTTATTATTGATAATAATGATCAAAGCAAACAGATTAAATAACAAATTTATTTTCGAAAAGAATTTACAAATTACTCATTGCTTTAGATTTTGTGACACAAGGAGAACAAAATTATTGACTTCAGGGACGGATAAACTTAAAGGTTTGCATGATATGAAGACTTTGTCCAAGATTACCTAATGAAGGCTTCACTCATATAATAAAAGTTTTTCTTCCCGGGCATGCTAAGTTGGACTCATTTGCGAAGCATCTCCTTTCGGAAGTACTAGCGTATTGTTTTTTTCTCGGTAGTCAGGTGAGGGCAATGACTTATTTAAGAAGTGTTTAAATGGTTATCGACTTTTTGAGTTTTCTCCCGCCAACTGCTGGATTAGATTTAAAATACCCACAGGTTTTCTTGCTGTAGTGTTTGATTTCTTGAATTCCCAAAGTGAAGTCGAAGCAACATATTCCTCTGAAGTTGCTACCCCCGGAAGGTCTCATAATTTCTCTCTAGAGAAGTTGGTGCAATCATCACTCTCAGTATTAAAGAATGTATCTTAGTGTCCCTTCGACAGTGTTGTGTTTCCCTCCCCAATGAATTCAATATGTTATCCCGGGTTGATTTCTCGGCAATGTGGTATTGTTTTCCTTAGTGAAATCAACATTGCAATCCCCAGCAGAAGTGAAGACCTAGAAGCATTTGTTTTCCCCATTGAAGTTTGTGTGATATTCCCTGGTGAATCCTGGAGGAGGATAATATATCCTTGTATCTGTACTGATTTATTGTTATGATGTGATCATTTTCAGATTATATTCCTTCCCAATGAAGTTAAGCCGTGAAATAGGAATTTGTTTCCTCAATTGGTGCTTCCTTTCTTATGAAGTTTTCATCTTGGATGTAATTTAGCCGAGTATTGACTGTACCCAGTTGGTTTTTTCTGGTTATCCCCAGTGTTATGTGTGTTTTTTCAGCATATACATGATGACATTCATACATTTATACATACTTCATGCATAGCTGAACTTAGAGATTCACTGCTCATTTGCATTTTTATCGTTGAGATATTACCTTGTTTTGTAGAGTTGTAACATCCTCTCTCCAATAGAATGTCAACCTCAAGCAGAAAGTGTTTATCCTTTCATTTTCCCCATTGAGTTATCCCTCGCAGAAGGATTTTGTTCCAGCCTTCTTTTCAGCTCGTCACCTGGATGGAATGGGTTTCCCTCTTAAGTTTATTTCTCATGAGGTGTGTTTTGGTTGACTGTTTCATTCCAGTTTATTTTTGGTTTAAATGGGTGCCCTCAGAAATATTATTATTTGAATTTCGGCAAGCTTTGAGCTTTAGTTTGAGAATTTGCATTTATTTTGCACGAGAAGATGTTATCCCCTCAACAGGAATTTATTGGCATTTCTCCAGGAGTTCCATCTCTTTCCCCAAGAATTCTTCAGGAAGTCTTTATTGCAATTCCTCCTCATAGCAGCAAGTGACGGGTCTCTTTATATGAGCAACATGTACTTTCCCCAGTGAATCTAATGGCTCCCAGAGAAGATTGAGATTATTTTACTCCAATGAATGGTAGCCTTGTCATTATGGAAGGTATTTTTTTGCTGAGATCTTACTCCAATGAATGGTAGCCTTGTCATTATGGAAGGTAGTTCGTTGTTGAGATTTTGGTACTCCAATGAATGGTAGCCTTGTCATTTTGGAAGGTAGTTTGTTGTTTATATTTTGGTACTCCAATGAATGGTATCCTTGTCATTATGGAAGGTAGTTTGTTGCTGAGATCTTACTCCAATGGATGGTAGCCTTGTCATTATGGAAGGTAGTTCGTTGTTGATATTTTGTTACTCCAATGAATGGTAGCCTTTTCATTATGGAAGGTAGTTCGCTGTTGAGACTTTGGTACTCCAATGGATGGTAGCCTTGTCATTATGGAAGGTAGTTCGCTATTCAGATTTGTTACTCCAATGAATGGTAGCCTTGTCATTATGGAAGGTAGTTCGTTGCTGGGATATTTTTCCGATGAATGGTAGCCTTGTCATTATGGAAGGTAGTTCGTTGCTGATATATTTTTCCGATGAATGGTAGCCTTGTCATTATGGAAGGTAGTTCGTTGTTGAGATTTTGTTACTCTAATGGATGGTAGCCTTGTCATTATGGAAGCTAGTTCATTGTTGAGATTTTGTTATTTCAATAAATGGTAGCCTTGTCATTATGGAAGGTAGTTCTTTGTTGATATCTTTTTCCGATGAATAATAGTCGTGTCATTATGGAAGGTAGTTCATCTTTGAAATTTTGTTTCCCAGTAGAAGTTCATTTGTTCGCAGTCATGAGTGTTGAATACATCCCGAAATTTACTGGGATCATCTGACCATTCCTTTCCCTGGTGGGTTAACATTACTTTTTTTTCTATTCCCTCAATGAGTTGGTAGTTCACAGTTATCTTTCGGTTAAGTTATCCTTCACTCTCTCTCCTCAATTTTTGAGTTAACGATGCTTTAGATCCTCTCTTGGGCATTACCCCAACAAAGTCTTATCTTTTCTGCACCAGTGATTTATTTTCCTGGTCAAATTTTCCTTTTGTTCCCTCTTTTACTTGTTACATCCCCAGTGGTGTTTCGCGTCCCTCTAGATTTGTTCATCAGCATTCATAATCACGAGCATTGTATGGTATCTTAGGGCCAAAATAGGGTTTCTTTTATATTTAAGTATCTTCAATCGCGTCGACACGAAGATTTTAACTTTCGTATATCCGGATAGAAGATACTTAAATAAGGGCAGTTGTTGTAACCCAATTTTCCCCCTAATATCCCTTTATTATATCATATCAATTCAATCATAACAAGGTCACACACTAGGGTTTGGTTCTTCTCTCTATCTTTAGTTTTTGCTCTAGGAGGAATCACCAAGCACCTTGACTTGTATTTTATGATCATCTATGTTTGTATTGATTATCCTTTAACTAATAAATATAATTAGTGTTTTCCCCAATTGTTGATGTTGTAGGTGAAAGCACAATACATTCCATCAAAATTGATCTAGGGATTCATGAGTTCATTTCTTTGCCTTCCTTCACAAAGCTTCATTGAGATTAAAGCCTTATCATTAAACATGTTTTGAATTGACATCATGAAAAAGTATTTTATGATTCATCATGCCTCAAGTTGTCAAAATTAGTTCAAAAGTACAAGGGTTGATTGAAGAAGTTTGACTCAAATGGACAAGTCTTTGATTTCAATGATCACAAGTGCATATATCCTTCAATTATCAAGATTTGGAAGTTGTTTTGGTTGCTTTGGTGTCTCCTTATCATCCTCAACAACTTATAATCACATAACAAAGGTATTTGTGCAAGAAGGTTGGTCAAAATTGCAAAGGTTTCCCAAGGCACTTTCTTGCTCTAGGAGTTAGGGTTTTGAACTTCAAAGGGGTATATCCTTCTCATATTTTGGTATTTTTGAATGATTCCAAATGCATCCATCTCTTCATAGGGTTATTAACAAATTACTTCAAAAGTTTCAAAGAAATTTTGTGTGGAAGAAACTTGATGATGAAGAAAGATTACAAGTCCTCCAGATGAACCCTCAAATTCCCTTATGTGACTTCAAATGATCATAACTTGATCAATTTTTATCAACTTGAACCCACTATTTTTCCACAATGATCTTAAAGATATGAACTTAAACCTTTCTTTTATGTGAAAAGTTTGAAAATGGATGGAAGATTCCTCGAGGATGCAAAAGATTATAGGTCATTTCATGAAATTTTGCCAACTTCAACAAGTCATAAATCTCTCAATTTTTGGATATTTTGAATGGTTCAAGTTTCAAAATGTCATTCAAGAGATCTATTTCATGCCATATTTTTGGTTAAAGAGAAAATTTCAAGTGGAAAGACATGTTTGAATGCAAGACATTACAAGTCATTTTTGAAGAAAAACGGAAAATTTTCTAAGTATAGAAAGTCAACCTCTTTTTTTCAACTTTGACTCATTGCAACTTTCAGCTCAAGCAACCATTTGATCCCACTCTTTTCACATTTCATAGCTTGTAACCATTTAAACCTCATCTTTTCACAAAATTCCTACGCGCTTTTGCTACTAATTATGTTTATTGAACTTCCAGAAGTGATTAGTGCATCAAAATGCAAGAATTAGATGAGTTTTGATGCAAAATAGATCACACGTTGCTCGTGTATCAGGTTCACACGATTTCCCTTCAAACTTATTATTTCACATGCTTGAGCATCCCATTTGATTCCCTATAAATAGAGGATCATCCCTCATTCATTTCCTAAAGCTTGGAAAGCCATAATCACCCTGCCAAACTATCTCTTGAACTCAACTTTCTGTAACTTCGAATTTGCTTTTACAGCCTTTCTCAATCATTTTTATTTATCAATTTACCTTCCTTGAACCTCACTGAAGCTAACAGAAGAATAATTAAGCTCTAAAACTCCCTGAATCGTGCTAGCCAAGTCCAGTTTCAGAGCTCTGCAACTTAACTTCAATAGGTAGATTCCTTCACCAATTCTCTCAAACTTTGATACTATTGTGAAGTTCTCATCATCCTGGTTCTAGTCACAACACTTTTTTTCAACTCGAAGCACGTTTCGATCATGAAATTTCAAATCCCTTTTTAAAATTTGTTTTCAAAAATAACTGAGCTACAATTTATATAAATTTTTGGCGAAGGTGTGGTTGTCTTCGTCTTGATGAGACGAAGCGAATGACACCGGTCTCGTGTCCTAATTTTACAGTTTGAAGAATCTGGTTTTGAGACTAGCTGGAGGTTGAAGATGACCAACGTGTCATCCTTCAGCCAATGAAAGTGTGCCATTTGGAATTTTCAAAAATATGATTTATATTTGATTCAGTGCTTTATTCAGTAATGACCATGATATGCACAGCACGCCAGATCCCTTGGATTTGATTACTAACGCGTTTTGACTCTCATCCATTGGTCCATATTTTTTCACTTTATTTTATTTTCTGATTTTTTATATTTAAATTGTTTTAAACTTCAAAAATTCATAAAAAAATAATGTTAACTCCAAAAAATCTTAAAAAATTATGAGAATTACTTTTGATTTTTCTCTTTCTAATTTTTATTTTTTCACAATTTTATTTTGTGTTTTGGTTTTTTTTATAATTTTTCACTTTGTTTGAGTTATTTTAACTGTTAAAAAAATACTTTTCTTTATTTATAAATTCTAAAAAAATAGGGAAGGATCCAGTGACATTTTGACAAATGTTGGTGACCTCATTTATTTTTTATTTCTTACTTTGTTATTTTTTTTTATCATTTTTGACTTATTTCACCTATTTCTTTTAATTTTAAAAATAGTTTCTGACTTTTAAAAATTACCAAAATTTTCATAAAAATATTTAAGTTCATTCCTAATTTTTATATGGTCTTACTTATTTTTTCTTGATTAATTTGAATATAGTTTCTATTTCTCTCACTTATTTCCATTTTATAATCAATTTAAAAACCTTTTTTCATTTTTTAAAAAAAAAACATAATTTTATTTGTATATATTCTGGCTGATCTTGGATTAAAATTTTGATCATGAACTTTATTAACCTCATTGGATCCATGGTGTTGAGTCTAACTCCATAAAAATGGATGAATGATTTTAATAATAGTTTAATTAAATTTTGTTCAAATGTGGTTTATTCATTTTCCCCTTCCATCTTCATCTTATCTCATTCTTATTGAACCAAATGTTATTGGAGCGTGATTTACATATCATGTCTCAAAACATGATGTGTATAGATTGCTATTGATCGGCTCAAAATAGGTGTGACTTCTACATAAGTCCACTTACGATTACTTAACACATCGCTAAATTTTGTCCTGATTTGAGAAAATGATCATTCGTGGCCCAAACCTATATCTGTAAGCCCAAGTATGTTAATTTGAACCCTTTGATCCAATAACCTTGAGGTCCATTATTAGGAGGATTTTGTTCTACCAATCCTCTAATGGCACTTCATCAATTTTGGTCAAAGTGGATCACTTAAACATCATTGATCATTAAGTGTTATCTTGAGAATTCTTAAATGGATGATATACTTGACAAAAAGAAAATACAACTTGTTGTTGAGAGGATTTGGTTCTACCAATCCTCTAATGAGTTCCAAATGCAAGTTTCAAGATGGTCATCCAACTAACTACTAATTCCTAACAATGGAATTTATTTTTATACTTTTATTTTTTTACTTTATGTACCATTTTCTTTAGCATTTACATTCATGCTATTTTTTTATATTTGCTCACTTGAGCCTTTATCTTTTATGTCATTTTTATTTTGCTCACTTGGGCTTCTCATTTCTTTTTGAAGATACTTAATAATCAACTTGAACCATAAAAAACTTTAATGTTACTTGGACTATTTGGTTACTATCATTGGCATTATGGAGTGATGGACTTCTTGGACTTAGGATTAGAAGTTCTGGACTACCTTGATACCTTATGACCTTGATTGTTATCTTGTCTGGAGTTCTTGGATTTCACCCCTAAGACATTGGGTTGTTTGTTTGTTTTATGTGCAGGTTATTGTGATTACACACTTTGTCTGTAATCTGGATTTTATCTGTACAAAGTCGTTACTCTGCCCAACTTTTGTGAAGACTTAATGCAATTAGAGCGTGGTTTCATTAAGAGGTCCTTCTTTTTGTAGTTGTTTGTTTGGTTTCAAATCTAAAGGATGGGAATTCTACATTGACTCATTGTGTCAAATATTGGCTTCTTGTTGGTTTGATAGTTCTTTTTCCCTAGCTTTTACCTTATGCTTTAGGATAGTCTCTTCATCTCCTCTCATCTTCTTTAATTTCAAAAATCTTCTCCCTCCTTTTGAAAACTCTTCTTGTTTAAAACTTGAACCAATTTCATAATAAACTTGGATTTATGTCCATGCATTTTCAAAAATTATTTCTTAATCAAATTTCAATCAACTTAATAATACTTTGACATTTTTTGTGAGAAGACTAAAAGTCAATCAATCTCAGTTCAAACCATTTTGCCACTTTGGCTTTTTACCTTAAAAACTTTTCTCAAAAGATTAGACTCTTGTCAATCCTTGTAGTGATGCAAACAACTATACTTCTACAATATGTACTGAAGTGAGACATTTTCCACTTGGGTGTTGAGTGAGGCATTGTTGATTTTGAAATCCAAGCCATATCTTCCACTTTGAGATGACGCAAATTCTCCCTTCTCACAATTGTGAGTACTAAGTATGTTTTCCATACGGACAATGACAATGATGTCTTATCTCTTAAAATTAACCAACACACTCGTATTTTAAATTTTTTTAAAGAAGAACTACGTGTACCCTGATCCCCTATTAAACGGAAGGTGGTACGTAGGCACTAAAGGTTCACAACCGCGGTGGGTGCAAAAATCATAAAAAATACTTCTTTTCTCATCACCACAATCCATTTTTTACACAACATCTTTATAGCCAAAATATACAGATTTACAAAGAGGTTCATGCGGAGTACCGTAGATGTTTAGGGTGCTAATACCTTCCCTTTTAATAACCAACCCCCTTACCTAGAATCTTTCCCCCCTCTTTTGGGTTACTCACTCTTTTTCCATTCCTTTGGAAACAATAAAGCGCGGTGGAGATTTTTATTTTGATCTGTGTGAGTCAAGTCAATCCAATGGCTTAATCTCAACTTTTCTGCCGCTACAGGTACCATTCAAAATTCATGTTTATATTTAATTTATAATTTTAGTAATTTACATTTCCTTAATCTTGAGGAAAAATGGAGCAACTTTCATGTTTACAGTTTTAATTTTTGTTGAGAAATGAGAAAGTTACAGATTTGAAAATGAAGCTTTGTACATGGCGCGAGAAAGAAGATGAAGTGCAGGCCTAGGACTTGAATTGTAATATAATATGTTGGTTTCATTTTAAATACTAGATGTATATCCACCCCAGTGGTAGAGAGCGCAAGCGTTTATGCTGAGGGCCTGGGTTCGAGCCCCAGCGTTGCCCTTTTCCCAACATTTTCTTCGTTTTCTCCCTTTTTGTCACAGCAAGCGCGCCTGGGCCAAAGATCAATGGGCCTTGCACTTTTACTCTGGCTAACCCCCCATTCACTTTTCAACAACGCAACCCATTCATTATTTTTTCCTGTTTTTCCTGATTACAAAAATTGCTGATGGGCCTAACACTCAAACAAATTTGTTTCTTCACACTTACACCTCATATTATTTTCACACCCCTTGACTTAAACTTTTATGTTTATATTTTATTTTTATTTTTCCATTTTATTTTTATTATTAATATTATTATTATTATTTATTAATTAAAAATATCCAAACAAAAATATTTTTATTTATTTATTTATATACTTAGTATATATTTTATTTTATTTCTTTTTAAACTAAAAAGACCAAATACATTTTCTATTTAAATTTAATTTCTTTTTTTAAATTTAAATAAATATTAGACTTAGGTTTATTTTCCCTTTTTAAATTAAAATTTATTTAGAACTTAGATTTTTTTATTAATCAACTTTTCATATTAGTTTATTTAAGATTAAAACCTTTTCTTCATAAAAACTCTAAAAAATATTTGTTTTCCTAATTAATCCATTTTATTTTCTTAATTAAATTATGTCTAGTTCTCTTAAGATAACTTAATCAGTTAACTACTTTCTTCCTAGTCTAATTAGGTTTGAAAAAACTTTTTCATAATAAAAACTCAAACAAAACAATTTCTTCTTTCTTTATACCTTGCATTTACATTCTTGTACATTATTTATTCAATATGGTTGTAATATTAATTAGGGTTTAATTTCTCTCATCCCCGTTTGTAAATTTGTATCCCCATCCCCAAATAATATAATAGCATAGAATTATACATTTCTGCAATTTATCGCTTTCAATATAAATGCTAGTAACTAGGATTTGTATGGCAGGACTAAAATCAACAAATAGAAAACCTTAATTCAAGAACAAAAGCATGAAAACAAACACTTCACACACTTGCACATCTAGGGTTAACCTCACTTGTTGCCTTAAGAAAAACAGTCATGTCCCTCGAACTTGGGATACTTTAGCAAAAACAATCAAAAACAAGATCGTAGTCCCTCGATGACCTTTCCATGTTGCCTTCGGTAAACAATCTTAGACCCTCATGACAAATTGCTAAAGTATCCTACAATATTGCCTTCTATTACTGTACGACGACCCACGCCTGTCCCTTCACATCCAATAATAGGGCTTCTTATCAATCAATGGTAAGATAGCAATATCTAAAGAAGGAGGAAAAGAACTAAGACTTTTTGAGTAGGTAGAACGTTCATAGTTGCTTGCTCACAAACATTTTCAAAACATCTTTCAAACACACCAACACTTTCTATGAAATATTTTCAAAAGTCAACACTTTGTATACATTCTTATAGAGACGAGAATCATTACAAAGTTCTCCTAAACGAAGGCACTTTTCAAAAATACTTTCAAAACCCATTACAAACACATTTCAAACAAAGCATTTCAAAATGATCTAGCAACTAAGATCCCGTAGATAACTACGGATGAAAAGGGTGATAACACCTTCCCTTTTTATAACCTACACCCCAAACTCAAGAAAATATCTCAAAAGGTCTTTTCTGTTCTTTTCACCCTTTCCTTTATTGGATAAAAGAAAAGTCGCTGACGACTCTTGTTATCCGCAACAATTGCGATCAAACTCAAAACACCCAAGTCAGTTCTTCCACCGTATTACACTATGTTGCATAATCTTGCTTTGCAAGCCTTCTAACTTGCAAATCTCACCATAATTAAATGTTTACACAAACTTTTTAGCTATGATCCAAGTGGTTAAGGCATTATCCAATCCATTTTGCCATTTTTGGAAGAAAGGCACCATAGCCATTCACATAAAGCAAGCTTTATACACAAAGTCCACTCCTTGAGCCTCTAACTTGTTTGTTCTGATCACACTCAACATGAATGCTCATAAGCAACATGTTTAAATTATCAAACCATCCTATGAGCTATTGTACCACACACTAAAACTTTTATTTCTCAAGAAATCACAAGTTATGTTTCAACCAAACCATAACTTCAAACTTGTAAACCTGGTCAGCTTCTTCCCTTAAACTTTTACCTATAAATAGAGGTCATATTTGCAAGCTATAGCATGAATGGACAGGCCTTGAAACACCCGCAAACACTCTGAAATCAACATTTTCATTTTAAACCTCCATTTTTGTAACTTCTGGCCAAAAACTTCAAACTTATAATCCACTCGTGCGTTTTCACTTCAAATCAATCATAAAGCTTCCATACCTCATTTAGAACTCATCCACACCCCTGTTTCATAACTGTAACTCCATCTTCATTATCCTCCAAACTCAAAAACAGCCACCTGCAACTTGACTTCTCCGGGAAGATTCAGGCACTTTCAGCACAAAGTAAGAGTTGCATTAGCTTCCTAGAAGTCCAGTGAAGCTAGCTAGATCATCACAACACTTCCAGGAGTGCTCAAACTCCAAACACGATTTCCAGTTTTGAGGTAAGTTTTCTCAACTTTGAACTCTCTATACAAGCATCATTAATGGTTACTTTGTGAATGAAAAATATAGACATCATAGCCCTGAAGCTAACCATGCCTTTAGTTCTCATTTATGTTACCTGAGTGATGCAAATTTTGAAGTTGAAATTTCTGAAAAAAATTAGGTTTTTATTTGGTACCAGCAAAATTCCCATTCATTTTTTATTTATAGCTTATGAAATTTATATGGTTGAATTCATGGTGAAAAATGAAATAACTTTCATGTTTAAATTTTTTAAAATGGTTGATAAATGAAGAAGTTACAAATTACCCATGATGTTGTTCCTCTCTGCGCACGCAAGGTTGAAGATGAAGTTATTTTCAAATATTAGAAATGAGTTTATTTTAAGTTTATTGCAAGTTGTATTATTAATGGATGAAACAACCACCCTAGTGGCAGAGAAGCGTGCGCCAAGGCATTACCCTATAGGGACCTGGGTTCGAGCCCCAGTGGTACCCTTTTGGTATTTTTCGTATTATTTCCTTGCAGATTCAATGCAAGCCAAGCATGTGTGCCTATCATGTACCTCTTTCCATCACCACCTGATCATTGCATGATCAAATCAAATTCTCATAATGGAAAGCCCATGGTGCACCCTCTCAAACCTGTGTGCACTGCATCAGTAGGCGTTGGACTTTTGTTATGGGCCTAGATTATTTCTTTCATACACCCTTTTTACTAAGACACCACCAAGCCCATTTTTATTTTTAACACCCAGCCCATTTATTTTATTTCTTTTCATTATTTTTATTTATCTATTTATTTTATTTAAACCAAAAATACAAAAAATATATTTTTCTTGAATAATTAGATTTAAAATATTTTAATTCAATTCTTTTTTATTTTATTTTATTTACCTCATTTTTTTCAAACAAATGAAACCTTTAAGAAATTATTTCATAAACAATTTATTAGACTTAGGTTTATTTTCTTCTTAATTTCAATTAACTTATATTTTAGGTTTTGTTAAAAATTAATCAACTTTTCTTGTAATTAAAATTAATTAGTTTAATTAGGTTAATCTTGAAACCTTTTCCATAAAAAAAAAACCTAAAGACAATTTCTTTCTTCCCCTTTACATTTTGTACATTTTATTGTTATTCATATTCAATGATTTGTAATAGATGATTAGGGCTTTATTGCTTTCTCCCCCCTCTTCACAGAACTTGTACCCCCCCCCCCCCCCCCATTCCCAAAGCGTCGTAATAGCGTAGGACATTTAAATTCCGCAATTTATCGCTTTCCTTATTATTGTTAGTAATTAGGGTTTGCATGACAAGACCTGAAATCAAACCTATCAAAACCCTAATTCAAATATAAAATATTTGAAATCAAAACACTTTGCACACATGCACCTCTAGGGTAAGTCACACTTGTTGCCTCGGATAAAAACAGTCATGTCCCTTGAATATGGATTGTTTTAGAAAATGCCCTCAATTAAAAGATTGTAGTCCCTCGATGATCCTTCAAATGTTGCCTTCAATAAACGATCTTAGTCCCTTACGACAATTGCTAAAACATGTTACAAGTTTCCTTCTATGACTGTACGATGGCCCACGCCCGTCCCTCACATTCAATGATAAGGCTTCCTACTAACCAATGGTAAAGTAGCACTATCTAAAGTAGGAGGAAAAGAAAAAAAAATACTTTTTGAGTAGGTAGATTGCTTGCTCACAAACAAAACCATTTCTATACTTCACACTTTCAAAACACTTTTCAGACAAACATTTTGTATACATTCTCAATGATACGAGAATCATTACAAAATTGCCTTACATTGGCATCTTCAAAACATCTTTCCAAACATTCCCTTTCAAATAAATATTTTCAAAATCAACACTTTGTATACATTCTCAACGATACGAGAATCATTACAAAATTTGTTGTACGAAGGCGTTTTCAAAATATTTTCAAACTTACACAAACACAAAGCATTTCAAAGTGAGCTAGCAATTAAGAGCCTATAGATAACTACAGATGAAAAGGATACTAACACCTTCCCTTTTTATAATCTACCCCTGAACTCAAGAAATAATCTCAAAAGGTCTTTCATGTTCTTTTCACCCTTTCCTTTATTGGATAAAAGAAAATTCGATGGCGACTCTTGCTATCCGCAACATTTGCGATAAAACGCAAAATGCCCAAGTCAGTTCTTCCACCGTATTACACCCACCATAAAAATACTATATAAAATGTTATGAAAGTTTCATAAGTTATTCTCAAAATAATAATGGTATATATCACCATTCGACCTAAAACCCCTATGGACCCTAGATGTGGAGTATAATACTTTATTATCGATCAAATATTATCCATAACATAATTACCATAGAGATGGTTTATGAGTACTTCACAAATCATTTCAAGGGATATAAGTGACCTAATCAAAATTAACCCATCATGTGTAACAACAAATGTCTAAGGGAATCCTAATATTGAAATGGACAATGGTGATCCAATTTATGTCTTGTGTTCAATATAGACATGAGAGCAAAAAATGTAATTATACATGATCTTATCGGTGATCAGAACCTGTAATGGATTGATATTTGCATATGTAGTGTTGGAATCAAGAAGGAGGAGGTGTACCTGCAAGGCACTCTGATGCTCAAGTAAGTAAGGGTGCAAAGAGATACAAGAGAGCATATAGGGTTTTAATATTGAATATTGAATACTTGGTCCTCACAAGTGTGAGGGTTTATATAATGCCCCCGACGCTTGGCCATTGGCTCCTATTTTTAGGCGTGGATATAGGCCAAAAAATAGGTAACTTCCAGGATTTCTGTGTGAAAGCAAGAGCGAGCAGCTCGTGCTCGTGATCTTGGGGAGATGTTCCTGAATCTACTTGTTATCGCGAGAAGAGGTTCCCGGAACTAGCCATTGTTACAAGCAGGGACGTGGTCGCGGGAAGGCGTGGTCTTGTCATCTCTGGGACCACACGGCCGTGCAACCAAAGTTGTCGAGAAAAAGGGAAACATTCCCTTCACTAGTCCTAGGTTGATTAGGCCAATACTTTTGGGCCATTCTGGAGCAGGAGTTGAATGAGTCGTACCTAGTTGCTGGCCCAGTCCATAACAGGAGCCCCCCAAGTCGTTACTTCTTGGAATATGAGCAATGACTTAGATTCAGACCGTGCATCGAGGAGGAAAGCGCGTCGCCAACACAAGTTGTTTGAGACGGGGATGTTTCTTGATTTATCTGAGGACGTGCTAACGTGAGAAACATAACTTGTCTCCTATGTTATACGTGCGAGGAGTCTAACAGTTGGTGGAATTTGAAAGGGGTGGTGCATCACGCCCGTCTGGAGCCACGTGTGTGTTAAATGCATAATGGTGGCTAGAGGCTAGGGTTTAATGATGACAATATGTCCCCCTAGGATTCTACACACACACATGACATTGAACTGGGTCTATAAATAGGAGAATAGGAAACTCGTTTCTATTTTTAATTTCTTCTTGCACTCGTCTTGTCTCAGCTCTTTATCCATCGTCGCCGTCGCCCATAACCATAGTAGAACCATCTTCGTTCGCCGTTTCGACCTCATTTAACAAGTAAGCTCCCTTTTTCTCCTTGTTTTGCATTGGGATTTAGCTTTGACTCTGTTATAATACATGTTGATATGAGGAACTTTTTTAGCATAAGTATTTTCACGATGTTAATTGGAGTTTGATGGTGGCCAAGCCATCTTCAGACGTCGGTGCTGAGAGAGAGTGTAGTGTAACGCCCGTTAATTTAATTAATTATTTAATTAAATTATTTTTGGCTTATTTGTTGAAAAGTTGTGAGATGTTGAGAATTATTGGTATACGTTGTTAGATTATTATTAATTAATTAATTAGTTGATTAATAATAATAATAATAATAATAATAATAATAATAATAATAATGTTGGAATTAATAGAATATTCGCGTTGGGCCTATTTTATTGGTTGAAAGTAGTAAAGTGGGGGTGTGAAAGTTAAGCCCAATAGGATTAATGGTATAAGGTTAAGCTGACATAAGGATTTGGTTATTTGGAAGAGCAAGAAGTCTTGTGCGTGACCGTGTGAAGCTGCGTAGGAGAGGAGCAAGTTGCACAGTTGTCGAGCAGCACAAGGCAAGGCTGTCGGCTGGAAATTTTGTAGAGTGACCTTCAATCCAGGTAAGGGTGGGGTTTTGACCTTATAATGGGATTGATGATGATCGTTATGGGGGAATTGGTAGTATTTATAACTGTTGTATGTTGATGTTCTGGATCTGTTGTTGAAGTTGCCTGTTAGTCGTGTTGTGGGCGTTTTGAGTTGTTTGTACAATTTCCTGGTATAATGGATGAATAGGTTAGCGTAGATTATTACCTTGTTGATGTGGTTATTAGGTTGTTGTATCTTCCGAGTGGTTGGCAGGAAAGTAGTGAATTGTTATCATGGTCGTTTTAGGAAGGTTTCTGGGTGACTGTCTTGTACAATTAATGAATCTGTTGATAGGAAATATAGTTGCCCGTTGTTGTGGTATTCCAAGCGGTTGGCCATAAATTATGGGTTGTGTTGATGTGGTTGTTATAACGTTGTATTGTTCCATGTTGTTGGGCAGAATTAGTGGTCGAGGAGGATGCTGATGGTGTCAGGTGTCGAGCGGCATTTAGGCTGCAAAGTGTGTCGGGGAATATATGTGTTGGATGTCGAGCGACATTAGGCTGCAAGGAGTACTGAGGAGCACAATATTGTTGTCGAGCTTCACAAAGTTGTAGGTTGTGTCAAGGAGCGCAAATTAGTTGTTATTTTGTCTTGGTTGTTGTGCACGTCGAGGGGCACATAGTCTTCCCATCCCTATTTCCCGTGCATGTTGTGTTGGTTGATACTAGTGTTGTGTAAGTTATTCTAAGTTAAGAAATTGCAGGTTGATGATTTATGTTAAGATGCCTCTAATTGTTGGCAGATATTAAGTTGTAGGCTTATGGCCAACGTTGATTTATGTTGAACTTATGTTGAATTATTGTTGATGTTGTAGGCTTATGGCCAACGTTGATTTATGTTGAGTTGTTGTTTGTTGTTGTTGCTACATTCATCTTGTGTCGCATACATCGCATATCAAGTTGGAGTTGATGCTCGTTAAGTTGGCCTGGATTGGAAAAATATTAAGTTGAAGGCTTATGGCTTGTTGACGCCTCTATTTATTGGCAGATTTTTAAGTTGGAAGTTCTACTCCATTGGTACCACATGTATTTGCGTAAAGACAAGTTGCATTATGTGTTACATTCCGAGTAGTTGTGTCATTGAATTAATTATGTTAAATGTTGTTAAAAAACTGTGAAGTGGGGATCTGTCTAAACTAATTCTAATGTATTATTTATCATGCATCCAATTATAATGTTTGATATCTCACCCCTTCTGTTTGAATGTTACCCATATGTTGGTAACGTGCAGGTAATCCATAGTGAAGGCGGTTTACCTTCAGTAGTTTGAGTCGGTGTCATTGCTCGGATACGTAACACTCAGGGGGATGAACGCTTGTTGCTTTATTGTTGTTATTACTTCAGTTGTTGAATTTTAATTTAGTTTTTTTTAAGTACTTGTTATTTGGAGATGTTTCAGTTGGATAAAGATGTTATGCCCTTTTTAGTTGAATATTATGATTATGTTGCGTAGTTATGAAAGTTGTTAGTTTTAAAATATTAATTTATGTTCTTGTTGGTTCATCCAAGTTTAATGTGTTATGTATCTGTAATGAATGTCGTTGTTTTATGTTGAAATTGTAGCATCCTGATTTGGTTGTCGGAATTTTATAACTCTGATTTTATAATAATTTTCAGGTAGAATTGGGGTGTTACATGTAGCATTGTTGTACCCTAAAATTTTCTCTCCCATTCTTGAAGACAATTGATTCAAGACACCTCCTTATGCTCCTAGGGTTCTCAATTGCTCCAGAATACTCAAGGGTTTGAATATACAAGCATCTCTCCTAAGCAATAGCCTACAATTAGGGTTTTGTATTTCTCAAAGAAAATTGAGTTTCTAATGCCTCGAGTGAGTTTCATGGTTCCTCGTATAATTCAAGGTACCCTCATGACAAGTTTCAATCCTTGCATCACAAGTTTGCTCAGTCAATTGCTTAGATGAGTGAAAATCAACTGTATTGGACAAAAAGTCAATTATGGTCAACATCAAGATTTTGAGGTCATATTCATCATTTGATCATGATTCATCAAGAAAACTCAAGATTCATCAAAAGTCAAAATTTGCTAAATTAGGGTTTTTCTTTAGGAGAAGTCAACTGAACTTTGACCAAGCATAACTTTCACATGCTTCATCAGAAAATTCTAAATCAAAGACTATTTTGATGGAAATTCAATTCTCTATAACTTTGTCTCTCTAAGCTCAAGTCCAAAAAATGCTTCATTTGAGAGATATGAGACAAAACATTACAGGTCGTTTTGAAAGTCAACAAAAAGAGATCTTTTGTCAAAGCAATTTAAATCAAGTTAAAGACTTCAAATTAAAAGGTGACCAACATGAGAGTTGTAAGGGACATATTGAGCTTTCCAAAAAGTCCAATATTACCTTTATATGACAAAATTGAGTGAGATGTGATTGGTGCAAGTTGAGAAAATGTTTAGAAAAGCATGAAACCTCAATTGAGAAATTTTGAAATTTTAGACTAGTGGACCTATGTTCTAAGGTCTAAACATGTACATGGACTTATAAAGGACTCCTAAACTCATTCATACCTTACCATGATTATTTATTTATTTATATTTATTTTGATTTTATTCAATTAAATACAAAATAAATTAAAAAAATAACAAATGATGGACCAAGGCATGTGGGCTTGGTTTTGGATCAGACTTGAGGCCTAAGAACACATATCCAACTTGCCAAAACCGTGTTGCCTCAAAATGGGAAGAGTTTCACTTATTTTGGAAGGTTTTTAATTGGTTTTGGAAATAAATTATGCCATAATTACATATGGTTCTATACCACATTTGTTGATCTAGAATAATTGGCTTATAAATAGACAAACATCAAACCAAGAGGAGGACCACGAAATTCTACCTCAAAAGCTAGTTCAAAAAATCACCAAAAAGTCAATAATTAGGGCATATTCGAATTCCATTTTTCAGTGGTTTTCAGTCCAAACCAAGTACTGAACCATCATCCTGACATTTCCAGGAACACGCCCAGATCAAGAACTAAGCAATTCCATGCCCAAGATCATCATACTCACACTCACCATTTGGGTAGGGTTTTTGAAAATTCAAATCTATTAATTTATGCATGCTTAATTGTTTTTGTGTGTCCAAACATATTCTACAGGATGATTAGAACAAGTTTAAGCCAAAACATCAAGGTTGAGCGCATGAATCGTGACTTGCCATTATTAGGGCATAGTCATAGTGAAGCTTCGAATCACTACTCACAAGCACTCTCAGACTAAACGGAGGGTGTCATTCGATTCCCACCCCGTGCAATTTCTTTTAACACTTTTTTCTAACCTTTTTCCTTTCTTATATTTCCATTAATTTATTTATTTATTTTTTACAATTAAAATCAAAAGACAATAAAAAAATCAGAATAAAAAAAACTTATAAAATCAAAAAATTAGGTTTTAGTTTTTTTATATCAAATTTTTAATTATTATGTAACTCTCCTGAGGCCATGTAATAGTGTTAGGTTTTATCTTCCGCACTTTATTTTTTCCGCACTTATACTTTATCCCTTGTATATATATAACTGTGTAGTAAATAGGCTTGTATGATAAGAATAAAATGAAACATAGATAACCTTAATTTTCAAGATAGCATAACTGAAACCAATACACTTTGCACACTTCACCTCTAGGGTAATCTATCTTCTTTGCCTTGCGATACTAATGGTCACGTCCCACGAAAACGGGAATATTTTAGCAAAGACCCTTGGTTAAACAATATCATCATGGTCCCTTTGAATAAAGATAATAATCTCTCGATGACCCTTAGAGTTGCCTACAAAATGATCTAGTCCCTCGATGACCCTACGAGAAAAATGATGATAGTCCCTTCGAATTGCTAAAGTATCCTTACATGTTTCCTTTTATGACTATACGACGACCCTATGCATGTCCCTTCACATCCAATAGATAGGGCTACCTACCAACTAATGGTATGGATAGTACTATCTCTAACGGAGAAGGAAAATAACAAGAATGACCTTTAGTGGGTAAGACTCAAGAAATTGCTTGCTCGTAACAGTTCCAAATGAATAAATTCATTTTTACACCTCACGTTTCAAAACAAATATTTTCAAAAAAAAAACACTTTGTATAAATTCTTGAGGACTAATACAAGAATTATTACAAGGTCTTCCTCACAATTGGCATTCAAAATATTTTCAAATCACACACATAAAATAAGTTTAAAGTGAGTTAAGAAATTAAGAGCCCGTAGATAACTACGGATGAAAATGGTGCGAACACCTTCCCTTTTCATAACTTACCCCCTGAACTCAAAATCTATCAAAGGTCTTTCCTATTCTTTTCACCTTTCCTCATTGGATAAAAGAAAAGTCGATGGCGACTCTTGCTATCCGCAACATATGCGATAAAACGCTAAAAAGTCAGTTCTCCCACCATATTACAAGCGTTAAGTTAGGCTTTTCGCATTTTGGATGTTATGGCTAGAGCTGTCAAAATGGACCGAAGCCCATGGGCTGGCCCAACGATCCCAAAAAAAGTTAGGGCATGGGCCTTATTTTCGAGCCCATTTACTTTCAGGCCTTTTTTAGCCCGGCCTGAAAAAGCCCTAAAAATATGGGTCAGCCCGTATGGGTCATGGGTAGCCCGCCAGCCCGAAAAAAAATATTTTTTTTAATATAATTAGAAATTATCCTTTCTTAATTCATAAAAAGGGACCAATGAAGAAAAGTATAAACAATTTTCATAAATAATGTATATCTTATTTTTTGAGCTCATGTAATATAAATGGTCAATTGGAATAAATGGACAATTTCGATGTCCAAGGTGATAAAATATTAAGTATGCTATAAAAAATTTGCGTATTATGTATTTTAATTTTTTTTTGGTATTATAAAGGTATAAATATCAAATAAAAATTGTTGGTTTGACTTAATTTCAAACTAAAAGGTTTCATCCTAATATAAATATGTGGATAGTATAGAAAAGATATAAGTATTCTTATTAAAAATAAGGTCAAAATAAGGTTTAAAAAGCTCTTATGTAATTTTTATGAGAGGATAGAGTAAGTACAAATGAGATATATAACAATTTTTTATAAAATTATATCTCATCAATCTAATTATAATTGTTATAAAATTTTATGACAATTTGTTGCTATAAATATTATAAAATTATAATTGTCATGAATATTTATAACTTAAAACTTGTTGGAACAAGTTATTTAATTTTGTGTACTATATTGAATAATTTGTGATGTATTTTGGATAGTTTGAATTAAGTTAATGTGTTGTTTTACATTTTAATTGGATTATTCAGAAATCCTAACTTTGGATATGAAATTTAATATATATATATATATATATATATATATATATATATATATATATATATATATATATATATATATATATATATATATATATATATATATATATATATATATATATATATATATATATATATATATATATATATATATATATATATATATATATATATATATATATATATATATATATATATATATATATATATATATATATATATATATATATATATATATATATATATATATATATATATATATATATATATATATATATATATATATATATAAGTATTATTGCATGCAATTGCATGATTACTTACATAAAAAATGGAGAATTTTTTTTTTAGAAATGAGCCGTTTAGGGCCGGATAGCCCGTAGCCCAGACAGAGTTGGGCCTGGGTAGTAAAAATAGAGCCCATTTAAATATGAGTTTTTGGGCCCAACCCTGAAAAGCCCGAGGCCCGCATGGACCGGGTATCCCATTTTGACACCTATAGTTATGTCGTCGTTGTTGTGGCAGCAAACGAGTCTGCTACCAACAAGGCTTATGATTTTTCCGATGGATTTAATCATTTTCAGAGTTTGGATGAACTTTCCAACGAAATTTATGAATTTTATGATGAGCTTCATGTGAGGTTCAAAGTCCAACCGTCAGGGAGTTTCTTGCCCGTGGGAATTCGAGGGTCTATCAGTCGAGGAGGTTAGGTCTCCCTATCAGGGAAGATTTCCTCGTTCTCGTTGCTATTGATTTAGGGCTTTGGTCGAGGGTAATGTCCTTGTGCCTCTTCACGCCCTTTCACTTGATTAATGGTTGAAGAGTGGATTTGATTTGATCGTCAGATTCACTTTTGTCCCCTGCTTTTCAGTTAAAATATGGCTAATATGCCAAGGAGGAGCACCTGACCAACATAAAGGAAGTTTTCGAGGAAGAATGGGTTGCCCCGGAGCCTATAGAAATAACTTCATATTATGGTGACTTCCCCAACGAAGCATTCACTATTGTGGTGGAGATAGCAGACCCGTTGGAGCCTGAGGCAGACTGGGTAGTCCACTTCCCCACAGGAGACGAGCAAATTTGCTCGAGATTCGAGGATGATCAATTCCTAATGTATGAGTTTATCTTTAGGAATTCGGACTTTGGCTGCCCTTCATAGACCTTCAGATGGACGTCTTCAATCATCTAGACCTAGAGCCTTCCCAATTGCATCCTAACTCGATAGCCTTTCTTCGGGCATTTGAGATAGTGTATCAGTATCTTTAGATTGGAGCCATGTTTCCCTTGTTCTTCTACTGCTTCTATCTCCAGCGTCAGTCTTTAGACAAGTAGTACGGTTGGGTTTCCTTAAAGCAACTGAGGAGGTTGTTCGAGGTGTTCTTAGACTTTGTCAGGACCTTCAAAGATACGTACTACGTGGCTCGACCAGTGTCGAAGACATCCATTACCTTTGTCTTCTATTGAGAGCTCGTTGTGATATGGTGGGAGAACTGACTTGAGGTTTTACGTTTGTGTTCGCAAATGTTTCGGTTTAGCAAGAGTCGCCACCTACTTTTTATTTTATCCTAAGGAAAGGTCAAAAAGCACAGGAAAGACCTTTGAGATTTTTTCTTGGTTCGGGGAGTAGATTATGAAAAGGAAGGTGCAAGCACCCTTTTCATCCATCGTTATCCATGGGCTCTTAGTTACTTGTTTAGATCACTTGTTTTGCTTTTCAATTGTTTGAAATGGTGCTTTGTGTGTGGTTTTGAAAGATGTTTTGAAAAGAGGCCATCGTTGTGGCAACCTTTGTAATGATTCTTGTTTGAATGTATACAAAGGTGTTTTGTCTTTTGAAAAGATTTCAATGTTTGAAAGTTTGATTTGGGAAATGTTTTGAAATTGTGTTGTGAGGTGCGTTTGAAAATAGCAAGGATGTTTTGCAAGTTTTTGATCAAGTAACTAAGAGTTATCTTCCCTATTTTACTCAAAGGTATTTCCTACACATTTTAACCCTTTTTGACAGTGTTGTTTACCATTGCATTTGGTAAACAACCTTGTATTAGGATGTTAAACGGGACAGGCGCGGGTCATCGTATAGACCATGATAGAAATTGTGTTAAGTATCTTTGGCAAATTTTTGAGGGACTTGATCATTTTGTTTAGGCAACCAAGATAGCATCATCGAGGGACTATGATCTTTTGTTTTGTTTTTGTTTTGCCAAAATACCCAACATGCATAACATGGCCCATTTTCAAGGCAACAAGTGGATTGTAACCCTAGGGGTGTATGTGTGCATTGTGTTCGATTTTCATGCATGTTGTCTTTGATTAGGTCAAGCTATTTGTTGATTTTGTATTTTTGCATACAAATCCTAACTCTCTAATCATGGCATAATTGAAAGCGTAAAGTGCAA